>JASDQU010713978.1:16906-27092 GCA_032191745.1 Picea mariana | reverse complement strand
TATGTACATATACTAAAAAAAATAGAATAAGATGAATAGAGTAACATATAGTTTTTAGAAGGATGTACCTTTTTTGTTTCTTTTGCATAATGTATATTTTATAATTCAAGTACAACACCAACTATATGGTGACCAAACCAGTATGTGTACAAATCAAGGAAAACTAAGAAGCTAGATTTTTTTTTTTTTTTGCAACAAGCTATACAAATATGCTTTGAAACATAGAAATATGACTTTGCAAAATGTTTGATGTATATCTCATAATTCAAGTGCAATACCAATTGTATCGTGATCAGACCAATATGTGTCCAAGATAAACATATTGTATTGAGGAATGGGCACATTCGACCACACATGGTCAATAAGTGTGTTTTGCAGATGGCTTGTGTTGTGCAAAAGAAAGCGGAGACTGTATTTCCACATGTAGTTTTCCAATTCTTTTGTTCTGCCATTCTTTTGTAGCATGTCAATATTGAAGTCTCTTACAAGCATAATGGATCCGTTCAGATGGAAATGGCCCAATGCATTGGAAATAACATCTACTATGTTGGAGAATGTTGCATGGGGAGCAACATACAGATTTAGTATCGCAATTTTTGTTTCATGGAAAAAAAATTTGCAAGAACCACCTCAACATTCTTTTCTTCGATATGTATATGCTCCAAAATTGGTACATGTTTTTTCACCAATATCATCACCCCATGTGTAATGTAACTTGATATGCAATTGTGATTTGGGAATTCTTTGTTATACATGCATAATGCCATGTATGTTTCCTGCAAGCACAAAATATCGGATTGCATTGTATCATAGTCATTGAGTATATCATCCATGTGTGCATTTAATCTGCATGTGTTAAGCGAGAGAATTGATACAGATGAATTTGTTTGTATGAATTGGTAATCATAGTGAAGTTTCCATTTTGCGATGGTCCTGAGTCGTTCCATTTCAATATCAACTTTATGTTTGACTTTGAAGTTATCTTTTGTAAGAGGACTTAGTAAATACAAGGAGTCTATGCTTCTGAAATGGGACAATGTTGTGTATACAAGTCCATGTATCTGAATTCCAGTAGGATGAAATGAAACATTATCAAGTGTTAGTCCTTGTGATCTTTGGATTGTACATGCACATGCAAGTTTAATCGGAAACTGTTTTCGAATTTTCAGTCGACCTGTCTTTGTTGATGTCGACACTGGCTTTGATATTCGTAAAATAGGTGTCCAATCGCTTCCATTGTTTGAATTATATAGATAAGACAACTTGCTTGCTTGTCGCTTGCCTATATGCGGTTCATGGAACTTAATCCAAAGGACATCAAGTTTTTATGTTTTCGTATAGCCTTTGAGTATTCCATCTGCACCATTGACCAAGCCATCCTGTGAATCATAGTTACAGGCATATATTTCAACCAACATTTCTAATTTGAGGACAAGCTGCAAAGGTAAAGTGGTTGTATTTTCATGATGTGGCACATTTCCATGGTTGTCTTCTTCCAGGTCAATTGAATTGATGATGATATCATCGCCAGGAATGAGCGATAGCATGTGGCTATTATGAATTGCAACATCCTTATTTGTGTAGAATAGGTAAGGGAATGTTGGGTCTGTTGGTGCAGGCCGCAAGCACCTTGAATTGATATATGTTAAGTCATCATATGTTTGGTTGTTTGTCTGCATTCTATTCAAAATTGCAATGAATATTTCATCTGTCTGGTGCATTGTAGGATGCAATTCAAAGCATTTAATATTGTCTCTCCAGAAGTCATGCGTCATTGTTTCCATGTTAACGGTAGGTTGTTCAAATATCAACGAATCTTAGTTGGGTTGTGCATAGTAAAGATCCCCACAGAATATCATGTCAATGTTTCCAAAGTATTTTGTGTGCACATGTTTTATGCTTCTTAGTTGGTTGCCAATGAAATACAAGAACGGACTTCCAATCAAAGATTCTTCATCTATAAAGACAAGTTGGAGTTCCTCTTAAAGCTTAGACAATGTATCCAACATTTCCTTGCTAAGTGGAAGAAACGGTGACTTGTTAAAAGGCATTAAAAATGCAGAGTGGACTGTTGTTCCACCTGCATTATATGGAGCTTTTCCTGTGTATGCAACTATTAGGCCCTTTGGTTTCATAGGATCAGAGGAATTGTTTGAATCATAGATTCGTATAAGCATTTGGAACAGTGATTTCGCTGTGAATGTCTTGCATGTTCCTGCTCCACTTGTAAGGAACAAGTGCACAAGAGTGTCCATGTTCAAGCATTTTTTAAGAGCAATATCCTTTACAATCGTTTGTTGTTCTCGATTCAACATACGTCTTATTCTGTGGTATTCATTATTTTCAATTAGGAAATGATGTTTTGTGACTTGAAAACCAAGATTAATACGTTTTTCAACTCCACCTGCTGGAGGACAGGGCAAATCCTCTTGTAAGTCATAGGACTCGCAAGGAGTTCTGGTTGTTTTTCAGTTTGTGAATGTCTCATCAGGATTGCCAGAGTTTTCTAGCTCATTAACTACAATTTCTAGATCACCCCATGTTGGATTAACATTGTAGGTAAATCTAGCTTCATTGGTGTGCATTATAGTCTCAGAGGCAACATACACAGCCTCCCATGTAGAGAAGTTATGTTTTAATGTCTCTTCATTTTCATCGAACGGAATGTACAACATCAATTTTTCTCTACAATAGTTTTCATAGTCAGAATGTTTATTGTATTTGACAAACCATATCACAGAGGGTTTTTTTCTTTTTGATATGGGCACACCATTTTTTTTGTAATGCGATACGAATTTTGCTAAGAAGATATGCCTAATAGGAGATGGATGTTGGAGGTAATAATCAACAATAGAGAGACATAGCACGTCTTCTAAATTGTCAAGCTCTTGTTCTAGCAAAACCGGTGGTTTAAGCACAAATGTGTGTTTTTCAAGTGGATATGTGTTTATGAAGACACATTTTCTTGAACTACAAGTGAGGGGCAGGGAAAGTGCAATGTGAACTACTTGTTGAGAAGACATTTGTTGAAGATTAAGCAATGTGTTTTCAAGTGTGTGTATCATTTGTATGGCATCAATGTGACTTATTTCATGTTCTTTGTGTATTCTTCTGAATGCACTTGTCATAGATTTGTCAACCTTTGGCATATACAAGGTACAGTAGGATGTTGCAGCATATGCATTGAGCACGTACTGCGCATCTGTATTTGCTTTCCACATAACTGGCATGTCCTTGGAGAAATTGTTGTTCCAAATATGGGAAAGTTTTCGTTTAAGGAAAATTGTTGGTTGCTTAAGCGTACATTGTATGGATTTGATGTAGTCATCTTCTGATAGATTTAGCTCTGTCAAGAACGCATCGAATCTCATCAGCTCATCAAATTCTCCTTGTTCTAGAAATGCGAACAAGGATTTAGATTTCTCAACAACAACATTGTCCTCTAAACGAAGTGGCTCTATGATTCTTGTAGCTCTCATTGGTGGCACGGGAAAGTTGTATCTGCAATGCTAGTTTTTTTGTTTTCTACAACTTCTTGTATGGTAATGTCTATGAACTTTGGAAAGTTCTAGATCCAAATGACATGTGTTGCATGTTATGTATTTCTCCACAAATTGTTCGATCTCTGAGTTGTTGTCAGCTCCATAGACTGGTGCACCCTCTATCCACAACTGTGCGTGGTCATGTTCATTTCGCCTATTCTGGAATTCAGTCACAAAAAAGTACTCCGATATTTTTCCGAAAAATGTTTCATCATGGCATATCAATTGTCTCAAAGCATTTATTCTATGTCTATAGTAGTGAGTACATGTCACTGGGTATTTTCTTATGAGGTAGTCAATGTGATTATTTTCCAGTGTATCGGTTTGTTTTTTACGTTTCTTGTTCCTATGCAGGTCAGATACGACAACTACAAATGGATCCAAACAATGATTTTCACTTGTAAATGTGATGAAAAATTTTGGCGGGCCCAATTTCCGAATCATTGCAAAAATGGTTTTTTTGTTTTGTTCCAAATAGTCAGGAGAGGTGCGAATGTTTTTGAAATCTATGTATCCAATATCAAATTTCATAATTTTTTCTAGGTTTATTTTGTACTTGACACCTTGGCCAATAACTTTCTTCCTTGTAACTGGCCTTTTCTTATTCGGACCCACATCCAGGAGAGAACTTGCTCTATTATTATGCACATTTTTTTGAAAAACAAATTTTTTATGTGACAAGAGAAGTCATCGCTTAAATGTAGCAGCTCCCATCGGACTATTTTATGATAACTAAATCATTCTGTAATGTCAGTGGCACGTGGATCTCCATAGAAGAGTGTTGGAAAGTTCATTTCCTCGACGAATTTTTCCTTGAATATTCCAAGTGGATGTTGCCCCTCAGTAGGTGCAATTTCGGCACTCTTGTCTTGCAAGTCACGAATGCACTGTGAATCAGTGAATCCATGCACCAATGTCTCAGTAGGTGTTTCAATCTGTGATTCATCACTTATATCAAATTCACTAGCATTTTCGAGAGTATCTGTAGAGTTGGCATCCTCTTCTTCAAGAACATTGTTCAAGTTCTCATTTATACAAATGTTTCGTGCTTTGTACAGGGCCCTGGAACATAATTCCTTTAATGCTTTCATAACAACATGCACATACACTTTTCCTATCTGATAGGCATTTTTGTATCGCAAGCGTCTTTTCAGAGCCACAACAATTTTCATTGTATCACTAATGAGTTGTGGCAAGGATTTTTGCACAACATCTAGTTGAATAGGCACATTAATAATTGATCATGTTAAGCCCATCTGGGGTCGTTTATATCCCCAAGGCCTGATTTGTGAATATGCAATTCGCAGAGACACAAGTCTCTCCTCAAGTTCCGTAACTTCACTTACATCTGGTAGTGGTGTATTACATCTTATTTGCTCAGGGGTTGAAAATTGTGGCATTTTTCCATTTTCAAGTGGTCGTTTGCATAGAAGACAAATTTTTCCACTGGAAAATGGTTTATCGTGTGCTGCCAAGCGAAGGTATTCTGCTTGAAAATTAGGCATGAAAGACTTATTGTTTTTTGAGAAATTAAATTATTCACAAATTGCACACGCAATGGAAGGAGTGTCTTTAATTTGTTTCATGTACGTCTGTCTTGCATTTTTCTTTCATAGGGAAGTATGAGTAGAAAGTGTATGTTGGTTTTCATTGGTAGTAGTGCATGATGTTGCTTCTAGGCCATGAAATGTGACAGTTGCATGACCATTCTGGGATATTTGACCGTACCTGTTTCTGTTTTGTTGTGCATGAACAAATTTCTTTAGATTGTGATATATGAGTTTCTCTCTAAAAGGAAGCATAGCAATGTATTTTTTTCTCTCGCACATGACCTTTTTCAAGTTGTGGTAACTTACTCTACGTTTCTTTTCCAAGGGAACGATGACCTGATGGCAACTGGGATGAATTTCACTCTGATTCAGGTTGTTATAACTTAGTGTACGTTTTTTGTTTAAGGGGTGTATGGCCTCATCACAACTGGGATGAATTTTACGCATAACTTTTTTCAAGTTGTGATAACTTACTCTACGTTTTTTGTTTAAGACCTGTATGGCCTCATCACAACTGTGATGAATTTCACACATGGAGTTTTTGTTCAATCCTTGTATGGCCATATCGCAACCGGGAGGAGTTTCATTCTCACTAAAAAGAATGTGATGCGTATGTGGATTCGATGCGGTTTGGCTGGCACGGAAATTCAACCCTGAACCACTGATATGTCCAAGCAAAGGTTCATAATGGATGTGTGTTGTATATGTTTTCAACGAGAGGATTTCAATTGTTCGATCGTAATTTGAATCAATAGACCAGGAATGGACAGTGCCATCTAGAAAGGCCGACCAAACTGGATATTTACTTTGAACATGATAGACAATCATTGCAAACAGAATCTGCAACCCTCCACATTCCCTTTTCATATGGCAGCACCATATTTACAAGGTATTCTTGCCAACTTCTAATTGTCAGCATATTTTTTAGGAGATATGGCGAAAGGTGCTCATGCAAGCACCTAAAAGCCTGTTGGTTGCCGCCTATAATTGCATTGCAAAAGGACTATACAGTGTAAAGCCACAACGAATGCACATCGAACTGCGTTGCTACCAAACAACAAATTGCATTGAACAAACTATCTCCATAGCTAGACACAACATTTGTTGTTGGTCGTAAACCATGGTAGTCTATGCGATGCATAATCCGTTTTCACTGCGATTCAAGGTCTTTGCAAATGAGGGACAAGTAAATATGACCTTCTTCAACATTGCATATGGACATTTTTCTGTATAGTAGTGGTTCATAATGACCATTGACAACATTGGCATCATGGAACAAGATGCAATATGGATTGTTAGATGCAGTTTTGTTGAATAGTAGATATCTTGTTTTTCTTGTCAGTGACCATATTTCAATTGATATATTGATCCAATTAGATAGCTAGCATATACAAAATGTATCTCCCCAAAGTCCCCTCTCATGTGCAGGCAAAATTGGAGATGCAGACAACCGCATCTTTGAAAAATACGTAGCAACATCATGTATTCCATGCGACTGTCGAAGAAAATCAGATTCCAGATTGTATTCATACAACTCCAATGCCTCAGTGTCGCCATTTTTTAAACAACCCAGGAAATAATTTATCAATCCATTGCACAAGTTGGTCGAGGAATAATGGAAATGCATTAGAACCTGAAATGCATCGAAAAGGCAATCCCCTATGTTATACGAGAATGCATCCAATCTAAAAATCCCATTGCTATGCAAAACCTCGTCAATGTTGTCATGTATAATGGATTATGTATCTATTTCATATGAGTCAACATCTATTACTTCTTTCATCTTTTGAACTGTCATTTTGAAGCTGTTTGTTAGATACTTTCAGTTTGCATGAAAACAGAGAAAAGGGGAAAAAAAGAATAAAAGTAGGAAAAAAAAAGGAAAGCAACATAGGAAAACTACAAGCACGGAACTGGGTACCAATCCCCGTATGTATCTTTCAACCTTCTTCTTCTCAACTTCAATCCCCCCTAGTCCCCATAGCAGATGACAAGAAAACAAACCCACACTGGAAAGCGAACCAAACAAAAAGAAACAACGCAAATAAATAACACCATAAATTTACTCAGCAAAAAGATCGATTTGAACTTATTCATGGCGTGCATCCTACAAGCTTCTCAGAGCCAGAAAAAAGTTCTACAAAATACAAAGGACGGGAAAAAATACAAAAGTTATGTAGTTTTCCGACCCACAAAATAAAAGCATTCCCTGCATCTATGCCCCGGCGGATGGTTCCCTCTTGTGATAGCTCCGAAATACTTTTTGAAAACCCCTCTGCATTGCAATTTTTGAAATAGCTATGGACGTCGCAACTAGCATATGAAGATGCATGGTTTCCAGGAACAGAAATTAAGAGCACAAAGAAAGATAGTCTGCAATAGAATTTCGAGGCAGGGACTCCCACCATTGAAAAATACCAACGAAATGATGGCACAAAAACTTACCCGTCAACAAGGGATCACAACAGCTTAGCCCCAAAAACTGCAAACCGCAACAACAGGTCCAACAGCTTGCAAAGTTGAAGAACAACAAACCAGTGAACAACCACGAAGAGGTCCAACTGCAACTGCAGGACCTTAACTTTGCAAAGTTGATCCAAACAAGAATAAGGATCATGGAACGAACTAGCGAACAAGCATCGACCACTGAACCACTGATGCTGGTGGAGAACAATTCAACACAATTTCACTGCAAACAACACCATCAAAAAAATGGAACGAAACTGTATTGCAACGCCTCTCTACAATAAACATTTAAGACTGCCAGACATGTTAGGTAAACACTTAAGACTGTCGGAATCGGCGAAGGGCATAGTCCTGTGCAAACATTTAAGAAAAAGTGCAGCGTGGCAGGCCTGTTCTCTCGAAGCACGCAAGAATAAAGAAAAAATCACACATAGTAATATGCTAGAGAATGTATTCTACCTAGCAGAAAATGCTAAAGCAAACATTCGGACTAATGCTAACATTACTCCACCTTCGACAAATGCATAAGAAAATATATGATTCAAAAAGACCATATACGATGAAATACTTTGGATATGCCAAAATATATAACATTGGGAATAGCGAAGCCGACAATAAGACCTCCAATACGTTGTCCAATCATAACATGACAAATATGGTACTTTTTATTTTATAAAAATCGGTGTTTTCAGTTCCCCGGTTCCAACAATAGATAATATGGAAATATTTGTGGTCAATGGACAATCTAATACGAGGTCAACGAATTATCGATCACTATATTCCCTCTATGCCTATGGGAGAGACTAATAATATAAAAAACTTTAGAATAGAAAGAAATCAATGATAAAATATTAACATTATTTATTTGAATTTAATATAAAAATTAAAAATAAAATTTGGTACTTAAATTATTTATCATGAACATTGATAGTTCAATATAATAAAAAAATCTAAAGAACCGTCATCAAACATTAAAAAAAAACTTGATAAAAATATTAAAATGTTACCATAACTATCCAATCTATATCTTAATATAATAAAAAAATATAATCAACCATCATTAAACATTAAAAAAATATTAAAAAAATATTAAAATATTACCCTAACCATCAAATTGAAAATTAAATCAGATTTTCAAATTCCAATCATAATAAGGACGAATAAATTTGGAGGAAAAATGTCTTTTCACATTTAAGGGAGCTTCATAGAAGTTTTCCGATGACTATAAAAGCTTCTTTTGTTCATTCCCATTTTAGACACAATGTCTACATACCACCATCCCTTTAGTTGAGAACAAAACAAGATTTGGTGAGAACATAGAACCTTGCTTTCAATCTTGTTAACCAGAATGAATCTTATAGGTGAAGGAATTTATTGAGTTTTAATGAATACTAAATATTTTCCATTTTTTAGGTAAGTTTTTAATAAATTACCTTCCATGAAGAGAAATATCAAGCATACAATTATCTATTGCGGTTTGAGTTGCCCAAAAAAAAATCCAACTTTGACCCAGTTTAATGTTCACTTTGGAATGCCTCGCATGGCCAAAAAATATTAAACTAGTAGCATAGGTAGAGTGTAAAATCATGGCCAAAAATACAAAGCTATAGTGATATCCTAACCACAGTAAGCAAAACATCTAGACAAGACAATTAAACCTGGTCATTGGGCAAGGATTCACCCTGGATATCCAAAGGAAGGAGAATGAGCCTTTGCGATATACTACATCTCAAGTTGGCAAGTTGTTCTTTGACTGATGAACATAAGGATTCCCGACCTGGGTTGCACCAAGAATAAGGATTCAGAAATCCACGGGACTATGGAACTCAACTTTATTGGCCCAAAGTATGAAGTCACGAAAAGGTGAATTCAGAAATCTCTCTCAGATAATGGATGTGTTGGAGCGTGGGGCTAGTATTCTCATCATAATAACATCCTAGTTGGTGAAAAAACATGGTAGGGTCTTTCAAATAGCTGGTGACAAAGGAGCTTCCTCGTCTTCTAGGCCTCCTTCTCCTCCACCTCACCGGGATTCGGCTCAACCATTGGAGGCACCCCATCTTCATGTTCTTGATGATTGATGGTTAGGAAATGGTTTTTAATTTCTTATGTATGGGTATGTTGGTTGTTTTAGCTGTTTTTAGCATTCGTAGTCTAGATTTTTCAAGAAAGAAAGAGGACAATTACTCTCATAGACATATTCCTTTTTTAGAGCTGACCAGGTTTCCCTCTTGCCAGGTTTATTGGCTCTAGATAATCATATGGCTTATTTCATGGCCATACTTTTATCTTTGTATATTTTGTTTAGATATAAATAGAAAATCAAACCTCTATAATTTTTATTTCTATTTTGTTTTAATAAAAAAATTTAATAACTTTTTTTTTACTGGTAAAGTCTAGGGAGATATACATACCCTATTGTCTCTAGATTTGAACTTCTGATGTCTTAGGAGGAAACACGTGTTCTTACAATATTTTATAAACTATATATATATAAACAAATTAATAATTTATTAAAATTTATTATTGACTTCAAAAATATAAAAATAAAGCTATATATATTTATTAAACTTTTATATATATATATATATATATATATATATATATATATATATATATATATATAAA
>JASDQU010713978.1:731-16784 GCA_032191745.1 Picea mariana | reverse complement strand
AACTCTCATACTAACAAAGCTACGAAGCCGGAGAGCCCTGCTGAATTGGGTTGTACATTTAATTTCAATCTCGTTGGATTTTACAGTCCTTGCAGCATACAATCTACTAATGACAAAAATCAATCTTACTTTATTTATTTATTATTATAAATATAGTCACGTGACAACTGTCTTACGGTAAAAATTTTAATCTGCGTATGGAGATGATGTTTTTTTATATAATGTATATGTTTGGTGAATTTGGTTTTGAGTAAAATTCCATTCAATAAATGCTAATGATTTCATTTCAATTTATTAATTACTCATAAATGCTAATGATTTCATTTTGATTTCCTAATTACCCGGAAATATTTAATAATATTTAATATTTGATCAAGTATATGTGACAACATGAACGAGGAAAAATCTCCCCTATCCCGCGATGTATAGATTTCATAAGCAATATATTCGTCTGTAGGATTAGTCTTGTTAAGACCTGAACTCCTTTGTTAAGTAAAATGATTTGACGAAACATTCAAGGTGGCATGAGAACTAGGGAACGTTTAGTTATTAGATTCAACTACTCATGATGGAGTTTCAATGGCGAACCTGGTAGTTCAATGGCAACCTTGGTCTTTGAGGCGAGTTGGACTGGGTTTATCATACCACAGTAATATCCTCTACACTGTGCACATCATAGAGTGTCTGCTCTACCTCCATTGTGAGGTTTCTTTACCTCTACCCATCCCTTTCTCCCAGGGCTTAGTTTCTCTACAGTCTGACATCCATCCTATGAAGCTTATTCTACTTCAGTCTGCTATCCTTTTGACCGTTGATTTTCTTCTTTTCTAACCTACAAAACACTAGAGACAACCTTTGTCCACTTGCTACAACACCTTTCCTATTGGATTTTTTTTATTATCTTTTAAACACATCCATTAACAAGAACCCACACTAATGGAGGCAGAAGTCAGCGCACTCATGAGTGTGGCTGATGAGGCCATTTGGAGTAGTGTGGGCCTCTTCACCTCGACGAACGAGCTATCCAAGCGCTCTTATCCTTTGTAGTCTCCAGTTATTTCATCTTTTTCGTCCTCTACCTCCAGTTTTTTAGCTACTCACCTACCTTCTTTGACCACTATTTCCATCCCATCTCTCCACCTTTTCCCCTGTCACCTACACACCAGCTAACCCATAAACCTCCCTTTCTGTTTCTCTAGATACTTATCCCTCTACGACTAGCAGACCCCAACTTCAACAGATTTCTTACAACCTTCCTACTCTGCCTCACTCTGTCCTGACTTCATCAACATGTACCCCTCTCCCAGCTACTTACAGGGTACCACCATTTGGATTTCGAAGTGATCACGCTCGCTAGGTTATCCTTGATCCTCCCATCTCATCTGGATCTGCTCAAAAGAATAGTGCCCACTCACTTGGGGGCAAGAAACCTTCTCAAAGACTGTGGGCTCCAAAAAAAACAAAAAAGAAGTTAGTTCTTAGAGTGGACATTGGCCTGGAGGATTCTGTGTCCATGGCATTGTGTAGTCTTGTAGGTAGACTCTCCTATAAACATCTTTGCACTACATATATGGATGGTTGGATAGTCAAAACTTGGAGGCGATTACTGGGCTATACCCCCACCCTCTCACATCTTGGACATGGATGGCTCTACTTCCATTTTAAAACTCCTGAGGATTCCACATCCATTCTAGAGCATCTCTGGAATTTAGATGACAACATTTGTATGTTAAAGCGCTGGAGAGTAAGATTTGACCCAAATCAGGACTATTTTCACCTCTGACATATGTGGGTCCTCCTCCCTAGACTCCCCCTCTATCTCTGGAATGAAAAGGCCTTTAAGGGTATAGGTAACTCCTTGGGTCGCTTCATCAGTATTGATCCTAAGACACTTGCGGGCCCAAACATAAAATTGGCGAGGATAATTGTTGAGATAGATCTACATGAGGGTCTACTTGCAACTCTGGACATAGACTGGAGAGGAAATCTCACTCATGAGAAGCTAGACTACCTTGGCATCCCCTTTAGATGCTCTCTCTGCAAATAAACGGGTCACTTGAGAAAGACATGTACTGACGCACTTGAAGATGAACAATCAGAGGAAACTATACTTGAGCTCACCTCCAACATGGACTCACTGGATGAGCACACACATATATACATTCCATATTACCCCGAAGATGGTGCTACTTCTGAACTAGACTCCATCTCTAGTAAGCTTAAAACTATCTGCCCGACTCTATACTTCTCTCTCACATCCTTGGAAAAGGACCTTTTAGACACCTCCCCTCTCCTAAAATCTGTTTCAACTTCACTCATTCAGGGAGACTGACCTAAAAAACTCTTAGATTCACATCCCCCTCACCTTACCCCAGCTTGTCAAACAACCCATTTGAATATGTCTTATCTTTTCCACCTGCACAACCAATTATACACTCCTTTCCTACCTCTTCTGACAACCCCGGTCTCCATATGCCTTGTCCCCCACTTACCACAAATTCTTCTTACCCTCATAACCTCTCTCAATCATCAGTGCATAACATTACCTTGACTACATCTGAGTTACATCACGACGTAGCAACAGATTTTCCATCGACTTGTCCCACATCTCCCTTAGGCTTTTGTTACACATAAAACATTACACACACCTCCCTCAACCTAGTTGATGCGCAAACCTCTACCTCATCTGCTCCTGCGATATTCCCACCTACTCTTAGTTCTCCGGTGGTTCGGGCACACATCCATATCCCACACATTACTTCATTTTCCTTGGATCTGGAAAGCTCTGGTGACCATCCTTTCGTACAGGAGGACTTTCAACACTTGTCAAGCCTAACTAAAACAGATCCTGGTGACATCACACTAGGATGTTTTCTGGACTCTTTACTACCATCTTACAAAGAAGTCATATCCCCCACACCCCTTGCCTACATATTAGGGTTCTAGTCTTTTCCATCCACCAACTTCTAATACTAATCTAAAATCAGCCAAGAAATCGACAACTAATCCAGAAAAAAGATTACACTTGGTCAAGAGGGCATGGTTTTGAAGATTCTCTGATAAAAAACCGTAGTGCTCGTTGCAAGGAGGGAAACTCTTCTTTACTTCCAATGGTGTCATCACACTCACTATCTGATATTGGGGCGCTTAGAGGCATGAAATCCCTAGCAGGAGAAAAGCCATGATTTTTCTCTCCCTCAATATCAAAGGGGTCCCCCCTCCCCCTCAAAGACTCCTCCTTCAGAATACTTCTTCCTCATACTTCTCCTGACTTCATATTCCTACAAGAAACCCTGGTCAACAGCGACAAGGCTCTTTTATTTTTAAAACAATTTCACTCTAGCTAGAACATCCGCTCAGTCAAATCACTCGACACCACTAGGGGTTTAGCAGTGGCTTGGGACCCCAAGATTTCCTCCCCTTTCTTTGTTGTGGAGGCATTTTTCTCTTAGGTTCTTGTCGAAAAAACAATAAAAGGATCAATCTACTCAACTTATATGTCCCCTAATCTAATAGACATACATTTTGGGAGAAGGTTGAAGCCCCGGGACTTCTTCATCTTGACAATATGATTATAGCAGGCGACTTAAATCTCACTCTCTCTCTTGGGGAAATTTGGGGGACTTCAGCTACCCAAGATTCCCTGGCTGAATTTTTCACATCACTCTTCTTAGCTCATAACCTTGTGGATTATGCTCCAGATACTTTGGCTCCTACTTGGCGCAATGGGAGGATGGGAATAGATTCTATCTCTAAGAGACTCGACCACTTTCTCATCTCTGATCAATTTATGTCCATGGCAGCTAGGATCCGCTCCTGGGTGAAATTTCCTTTCTTGTCATATCATGCTCCAATTATCTTGCATCTGGACTCTTCCTCACACAAAATTGCATATCCCTTTAAATTAAATTCAAATTGGCTTCACGAAGACGAATTCAACTCTATTGTATCTGAAGTTTGGTTGGACCCACTCTACCTCTCTGAATCCTGTATACAACGTCGTTTTATTTGGAATCTCAAGAGCCTTAAATCTTGCATAAAAACTTGGGTTGCCACATAAAGGAAACACAATACACAAAGACTGCTTGATCTCAAATATGAGATACAGTCTCACCTACAAGCAAAAATCGGCGCGGGGGATTTTGGAGATATAATCTTTATTTTAAAAGGTCTTGAATCGGAAAGAAGCTTTCTCCTCCTCAAAGATGAAGCCACCTAGAGACAACGCTACTGAATTACCTGGCTTAAGTGTGGTGATCTCAACACCAAGTATTTTCACCATTATGTCAGCTCCTGCAGGAGTAAAAAACATATCTGGAAAATAGCAGATGAAATTAGAAGTCTACATGAAGGACAACAAGCATTAAAACTAGTTGTTGTTAATTATTTGTAACCATTCTATGAGGCAAAACCTCCTGAGAATCTTCAATCTACAGTTACAGTGGCAAGGCTTTTTCCACATGTTTTTAAGGAAGACTCGCTCTTGCTAGACAACCCTTGTACACTACAGGAAATTATAGTTGCTCTCAAGTCTTTCTCAAAGGATAAAAGTCCAAGCCCAGACGGCTGGATGGTAGAATTTTGCCTTTATTTTTTTTATCTGGTTGGCCTGGATCTTCTGAAGCTAGTGGAGGACACCAAACTTAGTGGGAAGGTGACAGGAGCTTTGAACTCAAACTTCCTCACTCTTATCCCTAAATCTACCTCCCCCACTACTTTTGGCGATTATAGGCCTATTTCCCTCTGCAACCTTTGCTATAAACTCATCTCAAAAATTGTTGCAACAAGGATTAAGCCCATCCTCTCTTGTTTTCTTTCACAAGAGAAACTGGGGATTTTAAAAGGCCGTCAAATTCTTGACGCTATTGGAACCTCTGAGGAGTGTTTACATAGTATCAAAAGAAAAAACTCCAAGGCACTTATTCTCAAACTAGACCTCAAGAAGGCCTTTGATTGCATCGATTGGGACTTCCTCAGAATGATCCTGATCTAGATGAGATTTAGCCACTCAATGATTAAGTGGATCATGATTTGTGTGACTAGTGCAAATATCACCATCCTGGTTAATGGCGAATCCACTGACTTATTTCGCATTGGCAGGAGACTGAGACAGGGCTTCCCCCTCTCCCCACTGCTCTTCATTTTGTTTATGGAAGCCTTGAGCCTTCTCCTCAAGTCAGGTCAAGAAGAAGGCAAGATCATTGGTTTAAAGGTGTCCAGGACTATCAAAATATTACACCTACTTTTCATCGATGATGTCCTCATCATGGCGAATGACTCCATCTAAGAATGGAAAGCGATCAATGAGAACTTAAAACTCTTCTGCGGCGCCACAGGCTTGCCGATTAATTGGGATAAATCAACTTTCCACTTTTTTAACTTGCAACAACAATCACTAGATCAGCTCAAAGGTATCTTTCCATACTCCTTCACTCATCTTTCCACTGGACTTAATTACTTGTGCTATTTTTTAAAATCTGACTCCTATAAATCGAGGGACTGGAACTGGCTTATCGCCAAAGTCCAAAAAAAGACGAGTCACTAGTGCACGTAGTGGCTCTCCCTTGGATATCGATTCACTCTCATTAAAGCGGTACTTGAAGGGTAGCCCATGTATTGGATGGATCTAGAAACCATACCTTCTACAGTTCTCACAAATATCCGTAGATTGATATACAACTTCCTTTGGTTGGGATCCTCTGAATTTTCCTGCCAACATCTCTGCAATTGGCAGACTCTAGCTAAACCAAAACAAAAAGGCGATTGGGGGCTTCAAAATATACACCATTTCAGTTCGGTACTCGCGACCTCCACCCTCTAGCGTGTGCTGACTTCCTCTGGAATTTGGCACTCCATCATAATAGAAACATATCTCAACCATCTTACTGTAAACAACTTGTTGTAGTCCGAGCCTGCTCACACAAGGGAGACCAGGGTGACTTCATATTTTTGGAGGAATTTAATTAATTCAAAATACTTGATCTCTCGTTGGCTCTGTTGACTTCCAGGATTGGGGCATTCCATTGAGCTTGGATGTGACTGCATACTTGGACTAGGAAACCTCTCTTTACTCCCCCCACAGTTGGTACCCTTATCCATTCAAAAAATGTGTGGTTTCTTTACCAAGCCAGAGTCTGCTCCAGATTGGCACATACACCAGATAGTTGGATCAAAGCGATGCACTTGGCCTCAACGCCGAACTAGAATCCATTTGGAATACCTTTTGCCTATCTCTCACACTCTCGGGTATACACCTTAATAACTCAGAGGATATGCTCCAGTGGTCGAGGGGAAACTATTTGGGACTTTTAACAGTCCATAATATCTACGTAGACATTGAAAACTCACTCTGGCACACAAACATCAGTGGATGGAGAAAACAATTGTGGTCCCGGCAGCTCCCGCTCAAGATAAAATTGACTGCGTGTAAATTGAATACATGGGATATGCTCCAAAAGAAAGGTTGGACTGGGCCAAATCTTTGCCACTTGTGTCACATTGATGTTGAATCTACAGATCATCTTTTCATTAACTGTTCTTTTGCCAGAAAAGTTTGGGATGGACTTGCTTTGACACTCAATATCAGAACCACTTGGGACAGGCCTAACCTCTCGAGTTTCTTTGACCATTGGTCTCTTAGAGAACAAAATCATAAGCATATCCTTTCCTTAGTTTGTTGGTCTATTTGGCTAATCAGGATTAAAACAATTTTTTAAAATGGAATCCCTTCCAGTGGCATTGCAGTTTACAAAACTCTCAGTTTTCTTAAAACCTGGAGTGAGCTTCACTCAAACAAGAGTAGATTGCAATACAAAAAACAACTTCTTGACTTAGAGTACATCCCCATAGGCTGGTTCGACAGAGCAATGCAATCTAATGGAGAACAGAGTGGCGTTGGAGGGCTGATAAGAATCACAAAAAACTCCATCTATAAATGGACTTTCAACTGTGGACCGGGCACCAATACCAGGGCTGAATTATTGGGCGCCTGGGCTACGCTATACTTGGCGTCTAGACTTCATATTAAAACCCTTCATATTCTTGGGGACTCTAGGATTATTGTTGAGTGGTTTAACAAGAGGGGTGAACTCCAAGCAATCTCCCTCTTAGCTTGGAAGGACACAATTAGACTTCTACAACTTGCCTTTAAAAAATTCAATTACATTCACATCTATCGCTAGCACAACAATTCAACAAACCTTCTCTCAAAGACCGCTCTCCAGAAAAAAGTGGGTATCATAACATATAACCATTGGATCGATGGACATGAGGGCCCTCCTCTTTTTCTAACACTTTTCTAAGACCAACTTATCTCCCTTCTTTGGCCTCCTTTGATCTGAAATATGGAATATACTTTGGGTCACAAAAGAATATTCTATTTTATAGAATTTTTTTTATTTGCTAGTCGAGACTGCTCTCCCCCAACAACTTACTTTGTTTTTTTCTCTCGCCATTACTTCTTATGAACTTTCCATCCTCGTTGGTCAAGAGACCACTATAGGCGAAAGTTGTTTATCTTTTTACAATAACTACTTCAACTGCAATTGTAAACTTCGGTTTGGAGAACACATTATATCTTAATATAATGGAGAAATTTTCCAGTTGGAAAAAAAAACGGATTGCCCTCTAAGTGTTGATTTGGTTTAACATCTTTAGCAACAAAAAAATACAATACATATCAAATTGCATATACTTGTTTTACATTTGGTCTCAATGCATGGTGTGATAAATTTGAATATACTTGTTTTACATTTGGTCTCAATGCATGGTGTGATAAATTTGAATAGAAGTTTTAATAAATTTCATTTTAGGATTTGATTTTTACTTAATAACAACATTGCATATCTTTCTCTCATCATTTCAATTCTACAATAGAGGGATTAAAAAAGAGTTACTTATACTACATCTGAAACTTTATACAATTCATTATATTATATAAAATGAAGGCAAAAACTTTATACAATTCATTATATTATATAAAATGAAGGCAAAAACTTTATACAACTCATTGAACAAACATATCGCATTACATTAAAAACAAAGCAAGAAACGCATAATAGAGAAGTAGTTGTGAACTTTCTATGAAATGCAAGTGAAAAACAATGAAGAATAATGGCCAAAGAGGTCCATCTTTCCTCGATCGAAAAAAATTACAAAGAACAAAAAGGGGAAAATGGTCAAAATTTGTAGAAGACTTGGCTCTTTCAATTGTCTATGTTATAGTCATGAAATACAAGAATAGAGAGCACAAAGGGGAAAAACAAAGAACAAAAATATACTAATGTAAGACCTTTATAGTTTTCTATACAAACGCAAAAAAAAAAAAGTCAGAATTAGAGAGTTTTCATTTAATAAAACTTGCCAAAAGATATTATTATAAAATCCAAATAGCTTTCGTCTCTTTTGACATAATAACAATGGCATTTAAAACATTAGCATGCACAAAACCAAGAAAAAAATTTCAAATGAGTCTCGGTGCAAATCATCTGCAAGTATATTACATTCAACTTCAAATATTACATTCATATCCATTCCAACCTCAACTTTACTTTACTTTACATATTAAATTCAAATGGAATTGAGCCACCACATTCTCTTTCATCAACCAAACTTAGAATATAACTTTACCTTTCTTAAATGCACCTTTCAACGTCTCATGTGGAGTAGTTTTCATCCAATTCAACCCCATTTGGTAGATATATACAGCTTTGTAACATCAAATACTTGTATCTTTGGTGCCTCCCATTAATATCCTTCATGTACCTTTTTTTTTCCAGGAAAAAAATTGCTCAATTATATTAACATATAATTTTTTTACATCTCCCATGTCATCCAAGATAATCCAAATATGACATCATTCAAAAGAATTCAGTTCTAGGGTTTCAAAAAGAAAAATATGAAAGTGATCAGTCCACTACACTTTCTAAACTAACTGATCTGACAAAATCTAGACACTACCATAACGACAAAAAAAACAATCTCCCAAATGTCTCAACAAAATCTAGAATGCTTATCACAGGAATAGATCCACGCAAATCTGATTAATGGACTCTAATCTATCTTCTATGTCCTTCTCCATTGATCCATTGATGATAGAATAAAACTCCTTCAATCTCCTCCAATGCCAGCTTCGAAAGCTTGTCTGCTTCAACATTAAAATTTCTGAAAATGTGTTGGTAGTTAATGGATAGAAAATACTTAGATAATGCTTTGATTATATTTTCCCATCCTTCCACTGTAGATACTTGGAGACTGCCTTTGTTAAGTAGCCAATCTATTACTACTTTCAAGTCTCCCAACACATGTATACGAGAAATTGATAGAGTGTTCGCAAGAAAAAGAGTAGCCCAAGCTCCTAAGAGTTCGGATTTGGTATTGATACCTCTGACGCAGTTGAAGTTCCATTTAAATACTGAAGCTTCCAAAGTTTTAATAATACCACCAGCCCCACACAAGCTGCCATCCTTTTGTGTTGCCCCATCAAAATAGGATAAGGTAGAATATCTTTTGTAGTTGATCATAATTTCTCGAGGAATTTTGTCTCTCAATTGAGTGTTGGTTCTGTTTATTAGAGCCTTTGTTTTATAGATCACGGCCGAAATTGATGGACTAGATTCTTTGAAGATAGCCATATTTCGTTCATGCCAAATATGCCAACAAATAAGAGTCGATATCTGAGTAGGGAAAGACTTGTCCTCATACATGTTTTTTATACAATCAAATAGAGTACTCCCAGTCCAGTAACACTTAAAGTTTAAGTCTTTTATCATTATATCCCAAACTGTTGTTGCAAAAGTATAGGACTTAAAGAGATGAAAGATAGATTATGATTCCATTTTACACAGTGGACAGTGCCCAGGTCCTGCCCAACCCCTTTTCTGCAATGAGTCCCAGGTAATACTTTACCTTCCAAAGCCAACCATAGGAATAGTTTGATGTTTAATTGCACTTTCCATTTCCAAATGGATCTCCTCCAAGTCTCCACCCTTATCAAAATTTTCGAATTAATGATGCTCAAATAGAAGTTTTTAACTGATGGAATTCCAGAATCATCGCCTCCAGTTCACATTAATTTTTCTTCCTCTTCATGTAATAGAGCACCTGAATTAATAAGCACATGTCTAAACTGATCCCATTCCTTTTCCATCCCACCGAAGAGATCCAAATCAAAACTGCTTAGCCAGTTGGATGAAGGAGTCTGGTCTTCTGTACATATCCTAGCCTGGGTGAGCGTCTTGATATTATTATGATTTAAAGAAGATATCAAATTATTTGATAGGAAAGAGGTATTTCCCATCCCAAAAATCTGATCCTTTCCCAAAGCAATCTATTGACATGTTCTTGGGTTCCAGCATAATCCATGTGTGATAAGATAGATAACTTTTACCAAGCCACTCTAAATTATAGATGCCCCATTAAGATGGAAAGAAAATGATCTGAGCCAAGTTATCACAAATTTATTGTGGATATACTTGTCACAAATAACTCTATGCCAAATGCCCTCTCCATTAAGTACTCTCCAAAGAGTATTTGCGGCCAAAGACTTACTGAAATCAAAGATGTTTTGAATGCCCCAACCTCCAAAGGTTTTTGGAAGTGCAATATGCTCCCAATTGCACAAATGCATCTGATGTGAATCATTGTTTCTTTTCCACAGAAAGTTATACATCAATTTCCTCAATGTATTCAGGATTGAACAGGGGACCACCGCAAGTGACAACCAATATATTGGTTGAATTTCCAACACTGCTTTCAAAAGAGTGAAACCTCCTCCTATCGACAACCACCTATAGCACCAGTTACTTATCCCTTTTTCCACCTTTTTAATTAGCCAACCCCAATCTTCTATACACTGAAATCCTGACTTAATAAAAAAACCCGGATACTTGAAACCTTGTTCTAGCTTCAAGAATTTAAAAGGGAATGTATCCTTAAAAGGTAACAGCTCCAGATCCGACAATCCAGCTTGATGAAAGGTAGAATTAGTTTCATTGATAGATAAACCTGAGGACATACAAAAACGTTTTAATACCTTATCAATTTCCCACCATGCCTACATATTAGCATTATTCATAATGACCACATTATCAACAAACATAATATGAAGAATATTTATAGTCCTTGACACTTTACCTTTACTTTGACTTTCTTTCAATAGGAGACTCAGATCTTCCATTACTAGGATAAATAGGAGAGGTGATAAAGGGGAACTTTGCCTTATACCTCTACCACTTTTAAAGAAATCATATGCCTCACCATTAATTAGGACTGAATATGAAGTGGAAACCACACAACTCATAATCCAGTTAGTCAAGTTTTGTCCCATACCAATCTTAAGAAGGATCAAACGCAACATGTCCCAGTTAATACAATCATAAACTTTTTGTAAATCCAATTTTAATACTAGAGACTTGGATTTCTTCTTTTTAATACTATGGATATATTCATGTACAACGTCGATGACATCTTGAATCTGTCTCCCTTGGAGGAAACCTAGCTTCTCCTCTCAAAGTGATCTCAACAGTATCGGTTTAATCCGATCTACTATAATCTTTGATATAATTTTATAGCTGAGATTACACAGCGAAATCGGTCTAAAGCCTCCAAACTGGTTAGGCTGATTTAGTTTGGGGATCAAAGTAACGAAATTTGAGTTTAATTCTCTTGTAATAAATCCTTTAAGTCTAGACTCTTCCACCATTTCCAGGAGGTCCTCCCCGACAATATCAAATAGATGCTTAAAAAACTCCATTGTCCAACCATCTGGGCCAAGACTCTTGTCCACTTTAAAAAAGTTGAATACCTTTTTTAATTCCTCCTTATCCACAGGCTTGAAAAGTACCTCATCTTCTATGTCATCCATCATTTTTGGAAATAATGCGATCACCCTAATTTGATCTATGGTAGCAGATCCTCTCTGTTCTTTGTAAAAGTATTTGAAATGATTCAGTGTTGTTGATTTAATGTTCTCCTGACCCCTATAAACCTGAGCCTCTTCTCCAAGTATCTCCCAAACATATTTACTATTTATTATGTAACTCACAAAGTTATGAAATAATTTTGTATTTAAGTCTCCACTTTTGATCCAGATAGCCCGACTACGTTGGTGCCAATGCTCCTCTATTTCTTTTAGCAAGTTATTTCTTTCATTCTCCAAATATTTTAATGGTGTGTCCTTCATAGTATTACATAACCCCTCTACCAAGTTTTGAATCTTATAAGAAATCTCATGTTCCAAACTACAGATCCGAGCATTTTTGCTCTTCTTTCGATCCTTTTGCTAAACTTTTGTGATGACCTTCAAGTCTTTCAGTTTCCATACTAGACATTTTTTCTTTCCAGTCTCCTTTAGATATTTAGGATCCTTCCATAATTTTTTCACCATCAAAATGAACTCAGACTCTTTAGTCCACAGAGGATTGAACTTGAACGAGTAAGCCTTGAATAAAGGAGGAAGATCCAACTGAAGAAGAATCGGAGCATGGTCAAAGATGAAAGGGTGTTCCACCCAATCTCTATAGATGCCAACAGTATCAACAAGATCTTCGGAAAGAAAAGTTCTATCAAGTCTCTTGGCGATAAAATCTATCCCCGAACATCCATTGGGCCAAGTTGGCATGACTTTCCCCGGCACAATATCTATAAGCTTGTTTTTATGAAAAAAAGTATTAAAGAAATTTGCCAATGATCCCAATAAGGATGTACTACCCCAAATTTCTTCGGATGATAAATTCAGATTAAGATCACCTGCTAGAATTATACTTTTTAAATTCAGCAATCCTGAAGCCTCCAGTTTCTCCAAGAATTGTTTGCGCTTCATGCACAACCCGTATACATTTAGTAGATTTATTTGTCTTCTACTTTCTAAACATAACTCTGTCAATAAGATCCCACCAAAAGTAAGACAAGGAACCAAATCAACGTAATTAGGGTCCCATGAAACCAATAAGATCCCTGAGGTACCAACAGAGTTAACTGCACAACTTAACCAATTTGGCCTAAGAGAATGGAAGAAATAACGAGCTTTTTATGAATGTACTAGATTCTCCTGTAAAAAAAAAATATTAGGACAAGTCCTATCTAATGCACTTCGAACCGAGGCAACTTTCAGGGCGCCTCCAATACCCCTTAATTTTAGTGAGAGAAGTATCATTACTTTGATCTTGCAAGGGCCTTCAACACTCTAAGGGCCCCACCTTTGGTGGATGTGTGTGGAACAGAACCAATTGTGGAAACAAGTGTCAATTTTTTACGGGCACTTCTGGTTTTTACTGGGGAAAGTTCAATGCCCAATACCCTAAACCATGCATACTCTTTCCTGGCCTTTACATCGGATGACCTCGAACAACTAGCCTCCCCTTTCCCATCAACATCATCAATGACCAGCTTACCAAGATAAACTAGTAATTTCACATTTGAATCATTATCACAGATAAATGAGATTAAGGAATCAAGTACCGGGGATAGAGTGGACTCCCGGTCTTCCGGTTTAGCCAGGTGGACTAGAAATATGACTCGACAACAGTTTACTTAACTCCAGGTTACAGAAGTCCCCCGACTATAAGGAGGGTTCTAGAGAAGGACTACGCAAAGAATCCTTTACAGTGGATAAGGTCTGACTAACAGTAGCCGTCACTTGCTCCAATCTTGTAACAACAACTAAAGAGGTAAGTAGGGGCTCAAGGCTTCCAGAAGAAAGGTTAATATTCCCCCAAATTCCTTTTACATCCGAAGGTGGGGAAAGGACTTTTGTAGTAACACTCTTAAGCCAAGTTGAGGAGTTTATTACATCTATTTCCCAAACAGACATCGTATTAAAAAAAACTAGACAGAATGATTGAAGCTTACCCGTAACAATGGTCATGTATTCCATAGAGCTGGGATCAATACTGTCCTCACGAGTCACACCGAAACCATAAAATTCCATCTCCACGGAGCAGTCTGGAGAACTATAGAAAGTATCAGTTCCATCCTGTTCAATATCTTCATCAGCAAAGCCTTTACAATATCTCCTAAGGTGAGAAGTACTTCTACAAATGCTACATTTGAACGAAATCCCAAGGTAATCTAGTTTTTGTAGGAAGTGTTTTACCCTCCACTCTATTTCTAAAGTCTTCGACAGCCGCTGGTGAATGTCTATTTCAACCAGTACCCTACCGACTTTTCTATTAGAGGCCGAGATATTTACTTTGTCAACCATAATAAATTTACCAAGGGAGTCTCTAATGGCTGCCAGTGCCCCCTCATTCCAAAAATACAGTGGAAGTCCCGGTAATAAAACCCAAATATGGCGAAAGGAGAAATATTTTGTTTCTGGATTGAATGCTACCCGCCATCTTTTTAACATAAGACTGTTATTACCACTAACCCATTTCCCATCTATTAGGATAGCAACATCTTCAGGACAGTTGCACAGAAAACCTATCCAACCTTAGGTAAGAAATATGCCTCAAGTATATATCCTAAAACTGGAAGCCAGGCTCGCTCCAACCAAACCGATAACTTCTCTGCACTCATGTTACTGTGTGCAAATCTACTTACTATTCCACTGAGTTCCATCCAACAAGTGTCCTTCGGGCCTATATCTGAGCCTATGACCATTTTTTTAATAGTTTTCTTAGCCGCCCATTGTCTTCATCCCTTACGAACAGTATCAGAGCCCTTAGGTTTAAGACTTGAAGTCGATGAAACAATTCCTCTCTCGAATTTCTGAAGACTATACCCCGACAACGGTTTTTGAAACCCCAGATTAGGCTCAGACAATGAAGGTATGTAATTATCTAAGGAAGGCTCTAAACCGGGTTCCTTTTTGCGATATTTTTCTTGTAAAAATGGATCTGCGCCAGAACAGGAACCATCTGTCTGATAACTCAAAAATACCTCTCTAGTAGTATGTACATTAGTTACTTGCGCCACCTGCCAAAGTAGATCAACTGGCTCGTTCATTAATACATTAACTTCCTCATTAATTTTTTACAACCTGTTAAGTGCCATCTGAGCTCCACTTAGAACCCACTATAAAACAAGAGCGAAGATCTAGGGTTGGAAACACCCCAAAGTCCTAGGAAAAGAGGTAGTTAATGAATCTGACCAAAGATTAATGTAAAATAGTCCACCTGGGATCCACTATCCTAACCACGAGGACAAAGTGGTAGGGTTCGCAGGTTAGAAGTGATTTATTAAGGTTACCAAAAAAAGCAGTTAAGACCACAAAGAATACTAGAAAGCCATATTAAATGGAGAAACCACCAAAGCCTAGGAGAAGGAAAAAACAAAACTCCTACAAGCACCCGAGAAACATTGTAGCGGAAAATAAAAGATAAGCATGCCAGTAAATCAGGTAAGGAAAGTTGAGACCCTCTAAACCTAGTCAGTTCCAAGACCAAAATCCACCTCCAAGACACCCGTTGACTACTATCCCACCTTAAAATTTGAAAAAAGGATGACAATTCCCCTTGGTTTGACAACGCCCTCCATCGCCTCTTCCTTCATGTACCTAAAACACTAGTAAGTTTGGTAACTTCAATTAACTATAATCGTTATACACATATAATGGTTTCTTTTCTTAACAAAAGTATGCCTAACATTCATACGATGGAATTTAGTATTTCGTGAATTTTCTAATTTTTACATCAATTCAAACATGATTTATAATTTTAATTATGGTAGAGAAAGCCGTTTTCTACAATCCAATATGAGGGAGATGTATAACTCTTTCCGTACTCAACATGAAGTTACAGGCAGCATTTAAAAAAATATTTTAACATTTTATATCAATATTCACTTTTAAGTAATATAATTTTACATAGATTTTATATAAATAGCATAGTATCAATATTCACCTTTAAATAAAATAATTTTATGTCAACTTTATATACAGAGAATAATTGAAAGTAAAAAAATTATTATTTCACACATAGGTACTCTTTACTTCTCCATATGAGGGAGATGTGTAATTCTTTCAATGGTTAGAACATTTGAATGATGGGTTGACTATGAGGGAGATGTGAAATAATTTTTGTGCTCAACATGGAGTTGACAGGTGACACACAC
>JASDQU010713977.1:15087-25241 GCA_032191745.1 Picea mariana | reverse complement strand
TGTAAGCCAAACAAAACTCTCACCTCACCGCATTCGAGCTCCTGAAAGAGAGTGACATCCCTAGCCAACCTCACCACATTCAAGATCCCGACAGAGAATGACAACCTTAGCTCCACCAACAAAGGATTGATCGAGAGTGATATCCCTAGCCCTGACAACAGAGGATCGACAAAGAGCGAAAACCCTATCCCACAGTACGACAGAGGAGGCCCTAGCTTGAGCGACAAAGGAGACCCCACCTATACCAACAATGCCGCCAAAATCGATAAGTTTTTCTAACCCTTTAAAACCCCAAATCAAGAATTGATTTTGAACTCTGGTTTTGAATTGCTACAGTGAATAACACCTAAAGATCATGATACAAAAGGATTTTCTCCATTTTATATTTCCATCCCCAATTCTTATCTTGACACCCAATTTCATCAAGAGAGTTGTCC
Organism: Picea mariana; assembly: GCA_032191745.1. NCBI lineage: Eukaryota > Viridiplantae > Streptophyta > Pinopsida > Pinales > Pinaceae > Picea > Picea mariana. The sequence continues at coordinate 24,804 of JASDQU010713977.1, read as the reverse complement.
AGAAGCATAGTGATAACTTGCTAAGCACACACACTAATAGTGAGGGATTCTAGATGAATTATGTTAGGGTTTATAATTTCTTACAAATCAATTAAATATAAAATTTACCAATAAAAAATCAAAATTTTAACTAATAAAAAACAATTAATAAACACCCCTAGATTGTGTGTTGACAGTTAGGGCCATGACTGCAAACACGTGTCGATTGGACACCACCTCTATATGCATTGAAGGCACCCATCATTCCAACATCGAAATACCTGACATTTAGTGAGGGAAATTTCATAAAGAACCTTTAGTGGCATATGCATGATCTTCATCCCTGTGTTATAGGTGGGCTATTATCTGACCCTTAGTATTCTTGATTGCTACAAAGCCAAACATAAGTTGGATTTTCATAATATTCTCGTCGTTGGAGGACTTTGACCTTTGTTGTACTAGTTTTTAGGACTTCATGTATGAATTTCGAAGCCTCAAGGGCACCATGCACTTATGCAAAAAACAGTAAGATGGAATCTAGATGCTACTAGACAATTATTAGCATGGTATTGAATATTGTCATGCGCTTGTAAACTATTTGACAAAATGTACAAACAATGTGACAGGATGCATGTTCACTATTTGAAAAAATAAAGAGATGGATTTGGATCTCATGAAAGAAGGGGCATTCATTTTTTTGTGAAAATATTATATAGGAAAACTATCACCTTAGAGATTGAGAGTTTGGAGATTATACTTTATGTTTCCCTTCCATTACATGAACTATTAGTTGACTTTATCACTAGTAGGATTGTGGTAAAGTTCTATCACCAAAAGAAATCACGAGATATGACCTTGGTAGGGTCCTTTTCAGACTTCAAAATACTATAAAGGAAAAATGAAAAACTTCTTGTAATATTGGACATAGGGAGGATTTTGGATTTTATGTTTATAATGTCATAGGTTTCCCTGCTTGACTTGACTTAAAAACTCATTATATACTATTTTTTTAGTTTGCATTGTTGGATGGATTTTAGGCCTTTATATTTTTTGATCTCACAAGTCTCATATGCAATGATGTTTCTAAAATGGGTTATTTTGTTTGCGTGGTTGGATGGATTTTGGGCCTTTATATTTTCTTATTTCACAAGTCTCATATGCAATGTTGTTTCTAAAATGGGTTATTGTTAGTTTAGGTCCATAATAGCCATGTAAATTTTAAAAGTAATGTTGTTGGGTTACAAAAGTTCTTTCACATACCCACCAACATATTGAGCTTGATTCTATAAGAATTTAGGTTTGTGGAGTTTGAGAAACTTTGAAGAATTATATTAAAAGAAATGCAAGGGTTCCTTCAAATGCTCGACGGAATCAACAACTAGATCCAAAAAATATGGGTCTTTTATGTTAATAGTCAATGCCAACTCGACACTTTGATGGTAGGTAATGTATATCATGTGGAACCTCCTATGATGCCAATATTCCATCATGTTGATACAATCAATAAGAGGTGGATGGACATGTGGGTCAATTAGAGCTTTCCATAAGGAGGTGATGATACAAGGAAGAGGTACTAGGTGGACAAGTTGAAAATTTAGAAAGTGTCGTGTGGAAATATGGTGTATTTAATGAGTAAGTCAAGGGGTCTAATATTTTTACCAAAAAATCTCTAATTCCCTTACCTTCATATCTAAATGGTTACTTTAATGGATTTTATAAGTATTTTATTTGTGGGAGATTGAATAGTTTTTGCATCCTTTGTTGCTTATGTTGCATAGCTTCATCAATGGACTTGATACTATACTTAATCGCATAATACAATATTTTGGTTCCAACAAATGTATGTAATCAAGGACTTATGTCTCTCAAAATGCATAACTCTTTGAACTGATCCAACAAGGCACTAAAGTTGAAATCCATTATATTTCAAGTCTAGGACATCCTAATGTCGTAATCCATACATGATCTTTGTTATAATTATATGTGGCATAGGTTTCCACCATATCAAGATCTTAAGGATCAAACAAAACATGCCATGTATGTAGAGAAAATAGGGAAGGATATTGATATGGACACAATAAATATTAGATAGATATGTGGCAGAAGCATGAAGGTGCCATGTCATTATAGGTGATGCCATGAAGACCAATCATAATCTACCATGAGGAATCACGAAGTCAGTAAATAGTTAAAATAAGACTCGAACTTCCACGTGGCAGTGAGTTCATGGGTACTTGTAGATCTAAGGGGAATTTTTCCTTCAAAAATTGGCTAAGTGTTGGGACTAGTCATGAAGTAGAATTAAGGCATATTTTTTAAGTAGTTAGATTTAACCTAGTTAGGGAGTTTTGTGTCCTAATATTTCACAACTTGCACAACACTATCTTTGATGCTTCATTATAATCATTTAATAATATTTTTTATATAGTGTACCAAATTGTTTCTAGGTTTCATATTCCTAAACTATGCACGTGGTCTAAAAGACTCAACACCATTCAATTTTGGAATTCATAAGTTTCTAATTTTAATGAACTAAGAGGCTCTAAGCCTTTGTATATTTTAATAAGCATAAATATATCAATGAACCCAATGAAGTAAAAAGTCATAATTCATAATTATTTTGGATCCTTGAATGCCCTGGTAGATTTGGATTCCCTTACATGGAATATTGGAAGCATGGCATTGCTCCACCTAGAAGTTTCCTATGAACATGGAAAGCCTATAAGAAGAGGGCCTAAGGTATTGAAGAGATTCCACTTTAAAGTTGCAACAAATCACATAATTATACATGGAAGACACGTTAGGAACAACTAGATTATACATATACCAATCCTCATATGCCACATGGTAGTGGATCCTACCATATAAAACATTTCACAATAAATCCATATTTCAAGAAATAAATTTATAGGAAGAGAAGGGAATTTGAACTTTGATTCTTTTAAAGGATAAGACAACATCACAAATATCGAGATTTGAATAGGTACTTTACCCAAAATCCTTTGAGACGTGATAATTGTGTGTTATTAATTAAAACCTCTCCATTTTACGATGAAATATGGACCCCCAATAGAAAATTTTCAATTAGCCCATCGTGACTCTCAAGGTTAGAATATATCATGAAGGTTGGACATGAAATGAGCATAATAATATGTATTTAGTTGGTGTTTCTACATTTATACATATGGTCTTCACATGTTGAAGAAGGTGAATTTTGATGTGTTGTTAATGCTAGGAGAATGTTCATCATTATTGTCAATAAACATGGTTATAATTCATGATTAATGAAACAAATTGCTCAGGAATCATAGAAGGAAAAATACACAAAGATTACAAAGCATAATCAATGTAGCCACCCCCTGTAAGGTATGAATTATTATAATCAATGCAGCCACCCCTCTGAAGCATGTCATTAGATAAGGATTAAATTTGTGACTCTTTGCTACCCCCTCGATGTCCTTTGTAAGTATTACTTAGACTTTGTTTAATTTAAGCATATCATACATTCCAAAGCATGATATTTTCTGCAACTTTTATTAATAAAGAACCAATCTATATATTTATTGGTTCATTTTCTAATGTGTGATTTTGTACGAAGCTTTGTTATGTATTCTAGTGTTGGTTTATGATATGATTTACTTGATGTGTCATGATTCATTGTTCCTTATTATATTTCTTCGTATCTTGAATTTGAACCCCTATTCACTATTAGTTGACTCGATTTCCTAATGGATAAGTACTTTTGTTATCAATCCAAACCATTTCATTCAACATTTCATGATGTTATTCTTTTTGAGATTGATTGCAATATCCAAAGTACACGATCTTAGTAGATAAATATAATTATATTAGGGGTGCCCTCCTTGGATTGGAAAACATCCAATCCTAAAGTGAGAAAGACATTACTGAGGTGATAGTGGCATTACATCTAGAATAACATTCGATAAGATTTATTGGGTTATTTTATGTTGTTAAATTGGAGGATAACATGCACATATAATTGAAGAAGAACCATAATGACAACTAATCGAGGTAAATACCAAACAATGAGAATTTGATCTGTATTATTGTTTATTCTAGATAATTGTAGTAGTTAGTCCATGACATTGTTGCTTACCTACTTAGTAACAATAAGGTTGTTGGAGTCATTTAAATTCCCACCCTTGTGGGTACAAAACATAAAAAAGCATTACAAATAATTTGAGAATGATGTTTTTTACTAGCGTTGTAGGATAGAACGAGATGATGAGGAACATGTGTCTTACATCATGAAGGATGCATAATCCTATATTGGGAAATTTAGGAATTGGTTTGTGTGTCCTGAATACTCATACATTTGGGTGTGGTGATTTTCATGCCAACCATTAATAATGTTGCCCAAATTTACTAGACAATAAAGGAGACACAAATATTATTGACTAATGATCCAACATAACAATAAGGCATTTTGGAAGGATGATCTTGCATTCTTGTAGTTGAAGCATACCATTTGAATCCTTGTTTTATCATACCTAATTTGGAGTATTATGATCATGTTGGTTGGATATATGACTTTTCATAGAAAATGACATTGTATGGGGACAAAAAACTCATCTATACGAGGAATATCTATCAATACCATAAGATTAAAAAAAAAAACATAACATATAATAAATAATGAGGGGATACCAAAGGAGGAGTCTAATCTATATAATTCCATTGATGTGGAATCTAGAAGGTATGCTTTGGCAAACATTCAATATCAACTGATGATGAACAATGAGAATAAAGAAGATCCCTAATAAATATTATTGATTGCAAATGAATGGAGATAGAATACCAATGACATTTTAGGGATATCTCTCCAAACATAATATCCAAGTATATTATGTTTGGAGAGATTGGATATTATACCCCTTTTGATGAAGAAACGCAAATACATGCACCGAGCTTTACCATATATTGAGTTTGGATGAAATCTAGCATGCTAAAAATGCTCAGTTTCAAGCTCATCTGCATTGGCTCAATTTGAATGGTTAGGTAAATGATCGAATGGTAATTTATAGCTCATTATTTCATTATTGTTTGGGTTGTTTCCTCAATTTTCAAACTATCAATAAAGAATGCTAGAAAAATACCATAAAATGAATTGCTTGAATTACATTTCTACCTCCATAAAGGAATAAAAGTTCCTTTATAATCCAAAACTAGGCTATTTTAAAACAATAGCAGAAATGTGAATTATGTATTGGGTCAAATTATGACAACATCTAGCTTTGGAATTAGAAATATAGTGTCAAATAATTCATTTTCCATTAATTCTCATCTTTTGCTAACTACTTTTTCTCATTTGATGGAGTTTAGGTACAACCGAACATGTACCTATCATACCTATCATCCTCGAGCAAGGGAATTTCAGGAGGGAGGGGGGAAAGTGTTAATTCCAACACATATAACAGGTCAAGATCAACTAGAGGTGAAAAGTTTAGAAGAAAATTATGTAGGCACATGGAATTCTTTCTTGTTGAAGGAGATTCATGTTCTTATGACGATGATAGCATAGGTGACATCGAGTTTCCTTTGAGGTACAAACATCTAGTGAGACGATGGGTACCCAATGAACTTCCTCAATTGGAAACTAACTTTGTGTCAATGAGAGGATGTATCACATTGCTCCATCATCCATACATGGTCCGGTTCTATTCTCCATGGATGGCATAAAGGTGAAACATGGAGGACTTGTTGAGTTGATGGAGTATGTCGGACCATGCAACAACTATGGAGATTGGTTGAGGCTGGTATGATATATGCCAAGTATGTGGAGATATGTAATCATTGAAAATTACATACAACTAAAAGAAAACGATCACGATAAAGGAGTGACAATGTATATTGATGGAAGGCCAAAGGCATCATGGAATATTGCAGGGCTTATTAAGAGTACAAGACCTGGGACAACAAGAAAGAAACCCAATTGTATATTTGAGGGTCATGAAGGAAATCATATATTCGTATGAACAATGAAAATAATAGCTGTAGGGGAAGATTTGTTGGTCAATTATGATTTGAATCGAATCGATGGAAGCACTACTATTATGGGGGTAAATATGTTCTACCAGTATACCAAACATGTAATTAATGTTTTCATTTTTATATCTTTAACATACATTTTAATAGCTCGTGCTTCTTAGATTATTTTCTAACATTATAAAGTGTCATGAATCTTATAATGTGGCAGAGTGATCGTGGGAAGGCACTTACTAGCTCATAGTAGGTATAACCGTGATTTACATATAAATTCTTTCTGACAATAATTGAATTAACATGTTTATTTGTTGATGTATATGAGCACACCGCTGGAGCACGACGATGCATGGGATGAAATATATGATTCCATCAACCCAATGGAAACAATTCAAATCGAATTGAGAAAGGAAAATAGGGAATTCATCAAATTGGTTAGGTGTAAGCCACCTATAGAGGAGGGAAAAGAAAGGATGAAAATTTTAATGCAGGATATACAACAATTTGGGGTAAGCACAATTTTAAGAAAAGACTATTTCTAACATATATTGATTTATGAAATTTTGTTTGATATTGTTATATGAGAAATACCCAAACATTTTCTTTCTATAGGCATTTTTGGATCCTACAGAACAGCCTGGTCATGGGGACGCTGCTGGTAGTAGTGATGCACAAACCCCACAACATCCTAGCACAAGCCACATACTTGTGATGCTATTTTCCTCTTCATCTGTGGCTTAGAGGGTTGAAACTCTCGATGCCCATGAGATTCCCCCACCGCACACGACAGACCGTGCAATATTACTTTTGCGCCACCAAAGCATTGTTATCCTGGAGCATCACATGTTCAAAGCTCGGGAAAAATCTCCATTAGATTTTTGGTGAACGATAACTTGGTTCTATTGAAGATACAAAAAATCCAAGGTATTTTTGAATATCTTAAATAGTTCTTGCCATTTGATTGAAACCTACATCTTTCATATTATTTTAATCTAATTATCGTATCATTTTGCAGGAAACAATTTTTTTACAGGACCTTGCACGACAAGGTTTAAGAGATTTTTGGGCCCACCATTCGCACATGGTGGAATTCCCAAAATAAAGATTTCAAAAAAAATCTTATAAACCATATGGTTGGCATGTTTGGTGATACATTCAACAAGTCTAAAATCACCTTGAGGGCCAGTACATATTTGAAATATGTCAAAGATAAATATTGGGTTCAATTGAAAAAGAACCCTAAGTATGATCGTACTCTGCCCATTCCTGAGAGGGAATTGAAGAATATATAGGACGAGGCAAAGAAGATTTCATTGAGACACGAAGGGAGACACCACTTGGACCTAGAAGGTAATATTTGATATTTTGAATTGAATATGTTGAATTTTCTTTAGTTCTACAAAAATTATTGTGATATCTTATAACATACTTGAAACTTTTTTTAGGCTCCCAGACACATAAAAAGAAACCAAGGAAAGAATAGAAAAACATGGGCAGCACAAACTTGGTCAAGGTGGTTACCTGATATTAAAATCTTGAATTGTAAGTACAAAATAATTTATCCATATTATATATATCATCATGATTTTTTTATTTAATTGCAACCAATAAGTAAAATTCTTGATCTTATGCCATGTGATGCAGGGGGATATTATGGTCGATGGTATGACGGACTAGAGAAGAACATTGTTCAATTGTATGACAAACCTATGATGACAATGACTATGGACATTGCTCGATTGTGATGCATGTTCATCGCAGGTTAGTCGCTCTTACGATGCACTAGCGATGAGAACAAACTAGTTTTCGGATGTACAAAGGTCGATGATATGACAAACATTTGCATTTGTATTGTGATGAAATGGGTATCGTCATACTTGCGACAGATGTGACGTGATGAAAAATGGGTTTTAGCTCTCATCATACTTGAGACGTTGTGGCAACGAACCTGGGTTGGTAAATTGTCAGAAAATGGGCCCAATGTAGCAGTGATTGGATCACCATAGATTCTCTAGATTTTCCTCCACCAACATCAATTCAACTTTATATATTTTTCTTTGGGTCATGTCCCAATTTGTAGCAAGGCCCTTAATAAGCTTCAGGTTTGAAATAAATGGATCCATGGCTGAGGAAACCATATAAGAAACATAATGAATCCAATTATCTTTGACAAGACTACAAAACCCTCCTCATTCAACCAACAATGATTAAGCTTAAAGGGTCTTGGGGGTTTCAAATATTCCTTTTCCAACTATAAGGTGACTGGAATATAATCATATATCCCCCCTTCCTCTATCTAGCTTATGTAATTATCACCACTTTCCAACACATTTTTTGCTAACAGAAATTGATTTGGTCTCTTTGAAACCCCAGGATCGCCTGCATTTCCATTCCTCCAAGTAGAGACCAAAGGAACCAACTCAACATCCACCAAGTTGGAAGAATTAAATAAATGTACAAAATATGGCACCAATGGATCCAAGTTAACTGAGGCCCCATAAAATTCCTTAGAAGATAATGCTATATTAATATCACCACCGAGAATAAATTGTGGATCTCTTAATAGACCACGCTCCTCCAATTCATCCTAGAAATTTCTCCGCTCTACATATGGGCCGTAAATATTCAAAATTTTAAAACTTTTCCCCAAATCCTTAGCCTTTCCTTCCAATAGAATTCCTGCAATAAACATATAAGTATTAAAAACATCAAAGGTCGATGTCCAGGCCGAAACGAAACCACCCGATTGACCCTCCGCATCCAAAGAACAGATGTTCCACCCAAGGATAAGTGGAGAAATGGATTCAACAACTTTAGCAATAGAGACCATAGTTTCTTAGAGAATACTAATATCCATATTATATTTCAGTCAACCTACGAAGGGTTAACATTTTGGGGGCACCCCCAACCCCTTTAACATTCAAAGATAATATAATCATAATGGAACCCCAATATAGGGCCTTGATGCTCTAAGCACCCTAACAATAGTTTGTTGCTTTCCTTGTAAGACTTATTTTGAAGCCTCTAATTTTTCCTTCTATATATAATATTTATTACCCCGAATGAATAGGAATATCATCTAAAGGAGCTAAACCACCTTCCACCGCCACCACCTCCTTAACTTTTTAATCATTCTTGGATATCCTTTCATAAAGAGGGGTTGGTGGATCTTGAGAGACCTCCTCTAAGAATTTCCACTAACAAATATTTCTTGCTTACCAAAGGTTCAAGAAGCATCCCCACTCCCCAGATCATTTAGAAAAGATCGACATCTATGGGCTTAGGATTTGCATTGAAAATATATAATGCAACAACATGAGAAGTCTCGTTTGAATGCATATTTGGCCCACCCAAACCAGGTAAAGGAAGGGAATGACTCAACATACCTCTTTCCATAGTCTACACCAAAACCTCAACTGGAACCTGCACATTTGGATCAAATTTCTTATCCAAGACCGAAGAATGATGACCCTGAGGTCCACCACTAGCCTCCAGTGACATAGATAGAATATTCCACATAATCCCATTAACCATCTTCATTGGTGATAGCCCTTTTAATCTTTTGAACCATTATTTATTTGAACTAGGAGCCTCCACTACCATAGGAAATTTGGTTTGAAGATGATTGATCACCCTACACACATTACACAGGAACAGAACCTTCCGGTAGCCGACAGACTGAAAAAAATAAATAAATAAAAATAATATATATATATATATATATATATATATATA
>JASDQU010713974.1:10573-27142 GCA_032191745.1 Picea mariana | reverse complement strand
GTCTCATGTCGGGTCGTCGGACTCTGATCTTGTATTTTGGCACGATTATGGCTGGTATTCTTGGGGGATCAGACTCTGTTTTCCGCCCTTCCAAATCAAAGAAGTGGCCAGTTAGCTCCATGCGTTTCCTCAAACCAGCTCTGCTCTCAAACAATTCTGAAGCATAGGAAGTGGCAGTCTCCATTCAGCTGTAGAGCGAAATCTTCAAGCCTGAGTTGCAAGCATGCTAATACAAGTCTCCTTCTTGCAAAGAACAGGGGTGGCGATATTAATTCATAGGCCCAGGATAAAGAAAAGAGGAGTGTTGTTAGTTCAAGCTCGAAGGGATGGTAGTTGATCTCTAATCCTCTTATAGATAATGCTCAGTAGCAGAATTCGCCGAGTACAGAACAAGAATTGTAAATTTGCTTTTGACCTCGGTCATCCATGAATAAAAATATCCGTCTTGGTTAAAAAAAAAAATATAAAATTTTAGCTAAGTAGAAAAAATATCTAAAACATTGCAAGTTCTATGCTAAACCAGATAAAGATCTAAAACATTGCAAGTTCTATGCTAAACCAATTATTTAAATTCCAATTTCTTTATAGAAAGATTAAAATCAACCACATCTTGGAATTTAAAATCCTGTCAAATTTCAAAAGGGTACTTCTAACATACATAAACAATGCTTGTTTCCTTTGAAACAATGCTTGTTTTCCTTGAAAATTGTTTGAAAATTTTCATAAAGTTTAAGGCAGATACCTTCCACTTTCCACTCATGTTTGAGATTGTAATCCATCCGTAAAACAATTGAAAGTGCCTAGATTGAAAGTTTTATTGCAATTCTTCAAAGCATTACTGCAACTCACTTTTCCCTTTTCAATCTAGTAGGTAGAGCACTTTTCAATTTTGTAGTAGACAGAGCGCTTTTCAATCTTGTAGGAAGAAATAGAGGACCGGTTGGAGTTGCAAAGGACTAAATTGATTAAGTTGCAGGACAAGATTCCATTTGTAAAGGGATAAATTGACTCAGTGGCAATAAAAGCTTCTATTCCTTGGTTGTTCCTCCCTATTACTTCATGTGCATGGGCATAGGAATAATATATAGGAATAAGTGAGTCCTTGAGATCAAGGAAATAGAAAAGATTAGACACCTGGAGATTGGCAACACATTGGCAGTTTGCATGAATGAAAGGTGGTGCATGAAACTATTGAACATGTGTTGATTTTCCTATTCATAGCTCTAGCATGCACGCTATAAACATTAAAGAGTGAACAATAAAGAATAGCATTTAATGCCAAGGAACTAATGATAAGGTGAGATATAGCATTAATTCACTTCACTAGCTGTAATGTAAATATATCTCCCCTTAACTAACTTTGAAACCAAGGAAATTTCCCTTCGCCTCGATATGAGGCCAAATAAGAGGTAAAATTTTGTATTGGAGGATTTGGAGCATTTAAGTTTTTGATTGGAAGATATAAAGCGCTTCAATTCCATAACTTAGGATAGAAAGGTTAAAAGTGTCTTGGACTACGTGTTGAAGTACTATAAGACCAAAAATCGTTTACCATAATCCTTGGCATAAAGGCAGGGACTAATAAATAAGGTGGATGTTTTTAAAAGGTTTTTTATTGTTTGGATTAAACTTTGGATTAAACCTTTTTTTATTCAACCTTGAAATATATATGAATATTCCTCCATAAAAGAAAGGCTTTGTATTATAAGATATGTTTGGGTGTTTTGGTTTGTGCTAATGGCGAAAGTGTAGAGTTCTAAGTTTGAGGTGGATAAATTCAACAACAAGAATAAATTTGAGCTATGGAAGCTCAAGATGTGGGATTTGCTTGTGCAACAAGGATTGCAAAAGGCTTTGGTGGGAAATTCAAAGAAACCGAAAAACATGACAGACAAGGACTGGGAATATCTGGATGTAAGAGTTCTCAGTACCATTTGTTTGTGTCTGGCAGATGAAGTCTTGTTTAACATCATTGGAGAAGAGACAACAACATGTTTGTGGAAAATACTAGAGATTCTATATATGATAAAGTCCTTGGCGAAAAAAATCTTCTGGAAGAGACACTTGTACATCTTACGGATGAAAGAAGGTACAAAAATTGTTGATCACTTAAATGTTTTCAATACTCTGATTTGTCAATTATCTAGTATGGAAGTAAACTACGAATATGGGGACAAGGAAGTTGTGTTGTTGTGTTCGTTTTCTAAGTCTTGGGATCATCTGGTCGCATCTATGTGGTTCATATCAACATATGACATGGATTATGACATTGTTGTGGGAGATCTATTGTATGAGGAAATGAGGAGAAGATCAAGTAAATAAATCTCAATAGCAGAAGCAATGGTGGTCAAAGGTCGATATATAGAAGGAGGGAAAGATCAGAAAGGTACAACCAGGTCTAAGTCAAAAGATAATAAGGGTAAGGGAAAATGTTGATTCTGTGGAAAATCTGGGCATCTCAAGAAGGATGGATTTGTAAAGGCTCAGTTGGGTTGGTTTGGATGGATTTGTTCAAAGTTGTTCGAATGAAAAGTTTGAGGTGGAGCAGTGTGTCTAGGTTAGAAAGGTGGGTTTGTAGAAAGGTTGATGTGTTGGGAGGTCAATCAAGTGTTTGAGAATATATGATGAAGGTAGGTTTGTATCCATGGAACTTAGAGAGTATTGCAAGGTAGATGGTATCGAATAAGCATGTTTAGTAATGCCAAGTTGCAGCAATAGTTGTGGCCATAAGCGGTTGTGCTATTTGGTAACCCGATCACCATAGGTTGCAAAATACATGAAGGTTCCAAAAGAGGTATGAACATGTCATATGGTGATTACTCAAATGTGAAATTATTTGGTTGTGATTCTTATGTTTTTATTAGCATTCTAGGTAAGACCCAGATAAAACAGATAGCTCTTTGATATGGTGATGATGTTAAGGTATGTATATTGTGGGACCCTACTACCCACATGATCATCATGGACATAGATACAATGTTTGATGAATCTCCTTCTATAAAATCAAACATAGTAAAAGATGAAAGTTTCAAAGCATGATTTGTAGCAGAAGGGTATTTGGAAGGTATTGATTTCCATGAATGTTTCTCACTAGTTGTTAAAAGCTTGTTTTTATTCATGTTGTGTTAGCACTAGTTGTGTTAGTATAGCTATATGTTAAAACTATTTTACATGGATTTTTTGGAAAATAGGATGTATATGGAACAACAAGAAAGGTTAGTTCAAAATCGCAATAGAAGATTTGTTTGCAAACTCAAGAATCATTGTATGGCCTGAAGCATGCTAGGCAAATGATACAATATGTTTGATTCCTTCATGGTGAGCCACATTTTAAAAGAAGTGAGTATAAACATTGTGTTTATTGTATGTTTATTATAATTGTGTTAAATGTTATGCTTGTAGCAAGCACAAACATGTTTGAGATCGACAGGTTGGCTCAGTTGGTTAGGATGTTTGATATGAAGGATCTAGGAGAAGAAAAATAAATATTGGGCATGGAAATACATAGAGACAGGAAATATGGAAAGCTTGGTTATCAAAATAGAAGTATGTGGTGAAGATACTCAAGAAATTCGGTATGAATAATGTGAAACTGGTAAAATCCCTTTGGATTTCCATTGTAAGTTTTCTTCAGGTTTATGTCCTAATTGATGAAGAAGAAAAGGGTTATATGTCTCGAGTATCATATGCTAGTAGCAAGTTTGAATATTGTGATGGGAAATGGTAAGCATTTCAAATGCAGTTGGTGTTTTCAGTAGACACATGGAAAAACCAGGTGAAGAGCATGGAAATGGGTGCTTCAAACAAAAAAGCACAAGTATCACCTACAATGGTTGAAATCATTTAGGTTGTGGTTATGATTCATGATATTTGGATAAAAGGATACCTACCTCAGGTTATGTCTTGCAAGAATGCATGGATCTATCGGATAAGTTTGGACAAGTACAAGATGAGGTGTTTTGTGGTGTTTAAAGTGTTGTGCATTTGACTAACAGTCTAGCGTATCAAAATGGGACAAGTGCATCGGTTTATAAGACAAGTTACTGATGGAGGAAGAATGGTCCATACTAGAGTGAATTGTTGATTTTTCAATAAGCTAGGCTTAAGCATAAATTTCATTCCATTTTATCATTTTACTTAAACCATAGATAATTTGTTGCAGCAATCAAGATCACAAGAAGAAACACCATGCACAAGTACACAAGAAGTATCCTGGGAAACCCTTCTCAACAAGGGAAGAAAACCCAGCCAATCCTTTGCTATATTCTTCAAGAGAAATACCTCCACCACCATAAAGAACTAGCACACAAAAGGGTGCTTCTCAAACCCTAGAAGACTAGCGCCCAAGAGAGGTGCACACTTTTCCCAAGAACAAGTGTTTACTGAAATTTCCAAACTCACACTTGTGATATGATTCCTCAATGGCGAATTTACCTTTACTTATATTAGACTGAACCTATCAACAGTAGTGTTTATTGGAACAATAGGTCCGACCTCAATATCTTATAATATAATTAATAATTACCATATTAATTATATTTTACATTAATTATCTTTTACATTAAGGTGGGGCCGACCTGTACCCTTTACATAACAATTAGGGTTACAGGTAAGTTCAACTCTTGAACAATATAGCAAGGGATCTTATGCACCCACTAGTTCTCATCCACTAGGGGCACATTCATCTGTTCTCAGCCACAGGGATGTCTCTCTATCTCACTATGTCTCACAGGAGAATCACACTCACTAGTGCTCAGCCACTAGGATCACGTTCACCTATGCTTATCCACATGCACATCCAACTTAGAAGATCTTATTTCTCATTGCGTTACATGAGAGGGTCATCTGGAGTTCATCATCTCAACGCTCTACTTAGAGGAGGCTAATACATTGTTTCATATATGTCTCAGAACGATGCACCCATCTCATGGGATTTCACACGTTCAACTGTACTCATCCACATGCACGTCCAACTCTAAAATATCTTATTTCTCACTGCGTTACACATGGGAATCATCTGGATTTCATCTTAACTCTCTGTAAGGAGGAGGCCAACACAAATTTCCAGTTTTGTCTCAGATAGGAACCACATACCCATCTCATGGGAACACCCAACTCATGGGCTCTCTTTCAGGTCATCTCGATCAGTATGTGTCCTGGAGGATGTCTCACACAACTGTAATCATCAACACTCCCTCTCAGATAGGGAGGCATTCTCAATCATGCCAAGTCTCGCTTGGAATTAATCGAACTCTGTCTTGGCTATAGTCATCAACACTTCCTCTCAGCTAGAGAGGTATTCTTCACCAAGCCAGTTTGGTGAAGATGTCTGTAAACTACTCATATGTAGGAAGGTGTTGCAAGTGTATTGCTTTCCTTTGCATCGTGTCTCTGAAAAATGATATTTTATCTCAACATTTTTCGATCTATCATGAAACACAGGGTTCTCAAACAGATTTACACAACTCTGGTTATCATCATAGAATCCATCTCATGATCAAGTAAATCTGTCAGAATTTTGTGAAGCCACGCTGCTTCGCACACTCAATGCTATAAACTCTGCTTCTATGGTACTCAAGGCCACAGAGCTTTGTTTTCTTGCTGTACCAAAAAACCATGGAAAACTTCATGGTAAAACAACAACTGGATGTGCTCTTCCATTCCATTGTACTTTCTGTCTATACTTCATATCCCTGCAAACTCAAGTCTACATTGGAGGCATATCTCAGGCCATATCTAACTGTTCCTTGTAGATATCTCAATACATATTTCATTGTTGTCCAGTGAGTCTATCTCGGCTGACTCGGGAATTGGCTAAGTACATTCTCTACATAGCATAAATTAGGTATGGTGTTAACTAGATACATCAGTGATCAATTCAAATGTGGATCAATTTCATCTGAATCATCATCATTCATTTTCTTCAAATCCATCACCATTGGTGTAGGCATGGATTTTCATTCTGTCATATTGAATTTATTTAATATCCCCACTATATATTTTCCTTGAATCAGGAAAATCTTATTGGTCCTCTGTCATACTTATTGTCCCAAGAAGTAGTGCTTCATATCTAGATCCTTCATCTCGAAATCAAAATTCAAAGATTAATTGTATCCAACAACAAGGCTTTCTGAATAAGTCACCAAAATCAGGCTCTTGTCACCAAAAATGTAATAATATAGGTTTGGATCAAAAACACTCTTATTGAGACCGAAACTCATCAAGAATCCATCCATCTGGTGTAGTTTCCAACTCATGGATGGTAGTACGGATGTAAGAGTATCGGGCATATTGAATCAAGTGTCTCATCATAGACAAGTCCCTCTGTTTGTGGGAATCCTCTAGCTACAAATCTCACTTTGTATTTCTCGACACTTCCATCAACTGCATGCTTGATATTATATATCCACTTGGAAGTCACTACAGACTTCCCTTCTGGTCTCTGAACAATATCTCATACATCATTATTTTAAGATAGAATGGTATTCTTCTTTCATGGCAACTTGCCATACATGTTCACTTGTTGCTTCTCCATGACAAGAAGGCTCATAATCAATGATGTGGCTCATGGCTGAAGAGTAGTTTGAAAATATCTTTTCTCTCTCAGGATGTGCCTTGAGGGGCTTGTATGTTCCTATGCCTCCTGTAGAGTTTTTCGAGCCTAGGAAGGCCTTTTATTCCCTACTGCAATATCTCTAGGCATATCAACTAAAGAAACTTGATCAATTGGAACAACTAGATAAACTGGAATAATATATGTCTCCCTCTGAACTGCTGAAGGGGGAGACGGTATTGTTTTGTTGTCAATCTCCAACTGAGATTCTCTAGATCTTTGAAAGGATATCTCTTCTTCAAGGAAAATATCTCTTCTTGACTCAATCTGTCTCTGACCAAAGATGTAGATCTAATATGTCTTCAAAGATTCACTGTTATCCCATAAATGTATCTTTTCTCCCTGAAGGTTCTAGCTTGGACCTCTTCTCGTTGGGTACATGAAAATACACTGGGCATCCAAATATCCTGAAGTGTTCAATCTTGGGCTTCACTCCAGTGAAGGCCTCTTAGGGAGTTATGTTTCTTCAAAATATGGTGAAGACCCCCGTTATGAACATATACTATGTCATGCATGCTTCTGCCCATAGAATCATAGAAGGATTCTGATAATGCATTATTGCATTGCATCAATGATGGTTCTGTTCTTCCTCCTTCTCAAATAGTTTTGACTCCCTCTAAAGTCCGAAGTATAACCATATCCCTTTTTTGTTGACCTGCCTAGAATAAGAAAACAAACGAAAGGAAACAAGACAAAAATATCTCCTAAAGGAGAATAATGAGTACATTTCTAGAATCAAAACAATTTAAGGATTGTTGTCAGAGCTACAATACCTAGTTGTAAAGTATAAAACTTAGAAATGTAGGTTAGAGGCACAATAATTAAAACAATCAAACATGGTTTCTTCACTTCCAGTGTGTTTTTCCTCTGAATGCACTAAGATTTCTCTGGATCCATGAATTCAACAAAGGTTCCTTCCTCTTGCAAGTACCCTTATGATAATGATACAAATAATTTATACAAGTGCATACCTGAGGGTGTTGGTAGGATTTATCCAATGGCACATGGCTGATCTTTGTCCTCTGACATCTTCATGAAGAAGGTAGTCACGGTGTCACCTTTTTTCATATTGTTATGTCCCTTCAATGTAAGAGCTTGAGTAGATGATTGTCTTCCTTGTCTAGACGTCATCTTCCTTCTATTCATCGATAATTGTCTCTGGTAAACCCTTTTTTGTGTATCACCTACAATAAGTCTTCCTATGAAGTCTTGTCTTCCAGGAACTTTGAAGTTTCTTGATCCATCAAGCTTATCTTCCATCATGATTCAGTTCATCATAAATTTTAGACTCTTCACAAACCCTTGTCAATTGGGCTAGAAAACCTAACGACTAGGATAGGCTAGCACTTTTAGGTTTTGTTTGACTTATGACCGCCAACAATAAGATTTTGAAATATAGGAGAATAATGGTGAGCTGAAGAGCTCCTTCAATGAGTTGCAGAAACCCTAATTCTGAAATTTCTGCAGAAATTAGCAAAACCCTAGAAACCCTAGGGCCAAAAAGTCAAAATGCTCGGAAATGCAATCTAAAATTTGATGGAGGTGTGATAGAGGAGGTCATACACTCCCATAAAATTTTTATCCCCAATGTCCAAGTGACAAGTTTTTAAACTCCTCATAAATGTAGGCCATACAAATTTTCTGGAAACCCTAGGAGGGTTGTACGGTTTTGCAGAAGAGAGAGGATGACTGAAAATTTCTTGTGCAATGGGTTCTTCAAGACCTATTCTCTGATACCATGTTTATTTTTCAATAATATAGGATTAAGAATGAAGTTCATTCCATTTTATCATTTTACTTAAACCATAGACAATTTGTTGCAGCAATCAAGATCACAAGAAGAAACACCATGCACAAGTACACAAGAAGTATCCTGGGAAACCCTTCTCAACAAAGGAAGAAAACCCAGCCAATCCTTTGCTATATTATTCAAGAGAAATACCTCCAACACCATAAAGAAATAGCACACAAAATGGTGCTTCTCAAACCCTAGAAGACTAGCGCCCAAGAGAGGTGTGCACTTTTCCCAAGAACAAGTGTTTGCTGAAATTTCCAAACTCACACTTGTGATATGATTCCTCAATGGGGAATTTACCTTTACTTATATTAGACTGAACCTGTCAATAGTAGTGTCTATTGGCACAACAGGGCCGACCTCAATATATTATAATATAATTAATAATTACCATATTGATTATCTTTTACATTAAGGTGGGGCCGACCTGTACCCTTTACATAACAATTAGGGTTACAGGTAAGTCTGACTCTTGAAAAATATAGAAAGGGATATTATACACCCACTAGTTCTTAGCCACTAGGGGAACATCCATCTATGCTCAGCCACAGGGATGTATCTATATCTCACTGCGTCTCACAAGAGAACCCCACTCACTAGTGCTCAGCCACTAGGATCACGTTCACCTGTGCTCATCCATAGACACGTCCAACTCAAAAAATCTTCTTTATCACTGTGTTACACAGGAGGGTCAAATGGAGTTCATCATATCAACTCTCCGTTCAGAGGAGGCTAATATATTGTTTCATCTCTGTCTCAAAATGATGCACCCAACTCATGGAATTTCACACGTTCACCTGTGCTCAGCCACAAGCACATCCAACTTAGCAGATCTTGTTTCTCACTGTGTTACACAAGGGAATCATCTGGATTTCATCTCAACTCTCTGTAAAGAGGAGGCCAGCACAACATTCAAGTTCTGTCTCAGACAGGAACCACATACCCATCTCATGGGCACACCCAACTCATAGTCTCTCTCAGAGGTCGTCTCGATCAGTCTGTGTCCTAGAGGATGTCTCATGTAGTTGTAATCATCAACATGAATCATGCATACATGTTCACATAATAGTATTGTTAAATAAGTTGTGGAGTTGTGAATGTTCTTGGATTCTCCTGGCTTGCAGAAAATGTGATGAATTAATTCGGGCATGATATATCAGGTAAATTGTTGTCAAGGTGGAGATTGTTGAAAACATGCTGACCAATTTTGCATGCGGGTGCATGCACTAAATTTAGATTGTGCATGCATGCACACTACAATGAACATGTCATGTAACCGTGTGATCTATTTATGATCATTTTGTGTAACTGTGTGATAGATGTTATATATATGACCATACCCATAGAGGTGAGTGTGCAGTGTGTGAGAAAGACACAATAATGTGGAGTGTGGTGTGTGCATAGAGAGGAGAGGATGGTTGTATGCCGATCTTGTCTATTGTAATTCTCCCTTGAATAATAAGAATATCAATTATCATTGCCCCGTGGTTTTTTCCCGTATCAGGTTTCCACATAAATCACCGTGACAATTGTGTGATTGTTGTTCTCGGTTTAATCTTGGTTTTAGTTTCCTTGCTATCAGAATATTTTTATGTTTTTTCTTTCATTGCCCAACAATAAGAAGATAGCTAGAGTTATAGGATACTAGTAGTATGAGAGACCATGATAAGATTCACCAAATAGTTATTACATCAAATTCTCTAGACCATGCGATGAATTGCCCAGAATGATTAGACACTCTGCATTAGCATTCTTTGATCTGGGTCTAAAGCAACTATGTACTCCCCACTATCTCATCAAGGTCGCCACTACCTATCTCAAAGGAACATGAGGGGATAGTGGCTTTCTTTGAACACTTAGACTCCAACTCCTGCTAAGCATAAAATTAGCTAGATCAACTAAACTTTAATGTTTTATTTATTAAATAGATAACTGCAAATGACCTTTTAATCACAACATTATGTAATCAGAATGTAGTCACAACCTTCCATCTTCCATTTCCATTTAAGAGGGACTATGAAAGTATTCTCAGTTTCTTAAATCCTAGCACATATGTCAAGGCTATAACTAGTACAAATTGTCGTAGATTATCGAGGAACATAGAATTTTTATATTTCAAGAGATGCATTGATGAACAAACAGATTTCCCTAGATTACCGAGGAATGCAAGATTTACGAAGAGCTAATTGGAAAACTATTTTTTTTTTTTTAAGTAAAAAGCGAATCCTATTATATTAAAACTTCAAAAAAATACACCATGACATGTAGGTGCCAGCTGTCCCGCCGGTGAAGGAAACCGAGACAGCTGGCCTATCCAGAATAGCATGTGAATTCAAAAAACTCATTTCTCCACCCTGCCCGAAGGAAACCAGGGTGCATGACCAGTTTCAGCAGCAGTTTAGTAAGGCCTATGCTAACGCTAACAGGGCTATTAACTAGAAGAGCTACAGCTCTGATAAACATCAAAAAAAGAGAAGAGTTGGGGACAATGTTGAACAGAAGAACCTATTCACCGGGGTCCTTGCGGTCGTCCGTCTCCTTGCCACTGCTGACAGGAATGACATAGAGCTGAGCGCAGGTGGGGCATTGTCGTCGTGGAGTGACACTGGAATAAGCTGCATACAACCTGTCCAAGCATTGGCTAACGCGGACATCCTTGAATATTTGGTCGTCCACCATGCTGCGGACCTCAAAGATCAAGTTCAGGTGCTCCGGGTGAAGGAGTGGTGGTGGGGGTGGCGATTTTTGCTTAGCATCCATCTCCTGGTGTGCATGTTGCATTCTCTGTGGCTACAAGTCGTTGTTGCCTTCCGGCAGCTCTTCCTTCACCAGGTAGGTGGAAAATTCCTCAGTGGGAGCGTCGTTGGGACCGTGTGCATCTCACGGGTGGAGCAGTGGTGCTTCTGCTTCAATGCACGTCGGGGGGTTCCAATTGTTCGGAATTGTAAACATTCGAATTTCAGAGAAGTCGTGGGGGGGCTCCATAGTTGAAATTTCCTCGACATAAGTTCTGGGGGGCAAGTTTGCTGCTATGGCCTCCCTGTGTTTCTTCCTCTTAGCAAGAACCAGAGCGCGCTCAAACCGTTTGTGTCTTTTCCGTCGAGTCGGCCGCGTACCACCCTGCTCCTATGTGGGGTCTTCCTCTAGCTCGCAGCATGATGAAAATGAGGACGAGAGCCAGGATTTCTCCTTCGCTCCTAATCTTGCTCGGCTCTGTGAGCTGCAAATGCATCCTAAGGGTTCTGAGAAGGTTGATAAGAACATAAATGGTGGTTGCAGCCATTAAGGCCGAGAGCTTAATGCTCTGGTTGGTCGGCATGTTCTCGCACATGAGAGGCCCTGTCAAAAGATGGAGGCCGACTGAAGTGAGGTCCCTCATAACTAGCGGGGATATGAGGGCAGTTGGCCGCCATAAATGGCCCCTCCTAGCGCGTCTCCACGTGCCCATCCTACACCACGTGGCACCCCATCTGGGGGATTGGAAAACTATTTAAAACCAATTTCTAAATCGAAATTCCGAGCACATTAACATATCCCATATTTCATTAAAGCAATTATAATAAAGAGAAATGTATAAGTGGGTTGATTTCTCTATCATATATACAAAGGGGGATTACCATGGGCCTTAAATAAAGAAAACTCCATGTCACCATAGCTATCACCAAACACCAAGTTGTAACAATAGTCCATTAGTCTCTTCGCAACGGCTATGACACTGCCACACAAAAATAAAAACAATGTTTATGAAATGAATATATCCATACAACATAGAGTGTTTGTGAATAATTTGGAAAAGACAAAAAGCACAAAAATTAGAAAAGACAAAAAACATAGAAAATAAATAAACCTAAATCTTGAAAGCCTACCAGCGCTACACAATCTATACGAAATTTCAAGGAAGATGAAGACCAAGACTATAAGAATTGGACGCGCCTAAGAATTACTTATGCATGTCAACAATTGAGTTGGGTCCTACTGGCTATACAAAAGACTATCCTATAATCTTCTCCATTGCATCCAAGACCGAAATATGATATGCACAAGTGTGGGTAATTAACACAAAAACTTCCAGTTCTGTGTACATATACACAACAGACAGTGGAAGTGGTAAGGCTACAATCATTAGAAACAATCTACAACCATTATTAAAGGTGCGTTACATTAAACGTGATTCCCATAAGAATAACAAAGGGTATGAAGAGAATATGATCTAAATCTCATACATTTTGGTGGAGTTTGCTTGGGTTTCCCCCTGCCGCAACTAATTCTTTGATCTTTTCTGCAAAACAATAAATCACATTCTAATGAGCACATGCACAGACCCAAATGGAAAACATAACTAATAAAGGAATCCTACCTCGTAATAGAAGTATGGAAGCTAAAGATCATTGAGAGATGAAGATTGTATAATTATTTCATGAAGATGAAAGTGAAGTGTAAGACTGTATGTATAGAAAGATGAAACTAGTTTTATCTTACCTCCACATTTGTAACCAACTGGTATGCCAGAGAATTGGTACCGC
The DNA here is from genome assembly GCA_032191745.1 of Picea mariana. Taxonomy (NCBI): domain Eukaryota; kingdom Viridiplantae; phylum Streptophyta; class Pinopsida; order Pinales; family Pinaceae; genus Picea; species Picea mariana. Next base: position 14,211 of record JASDQU010713974.1, on the reverse strand, counting down.
TAGGAAGGGATATGGCGATGGACGGATCCATCCCTGAATCAAAGGGGCTTCCTACGAAGTTGGGTCGATGAAAATTTGTGAGGGATTCAAACGATGCATGCATGTTGTCGAGTGGAAGATGTTGGCAGTAGATGACAACCACCATGTATTGATTTCAGTGACTCTTGGACTCAGTCTGTCATGTAGAGTGTCAGTTGCAATGTCATAGTTGTAGTAGTGTCAGAACTTTTACATTGTTGTTTGCAGTAGTCTATCGTGGAGCAAATCGATTGCAGATATAGTAGGTGTAATTAATTCAAATTATTAAACCACACAAAGCCTCCAATAACACTTCAAAGTTATCAACCAATAAAATGTTAAACAAATGTGTTATTTTATTTATTAAAAAAAATAATAAAAAAATCTTATTTCATAACATTAAACTTTGTCCAAAAATCAATATGTAATTAATGCAGAATGAAAATGAAAATTAAAGACAATGTAACCAATGGAGTATTAAAAAAATACATTATTTTACTTATTAAAAAAAATTCTTATGTCTAACATCATGCTTCGTCCAATTTTTTTTAGTCAACCAAAATCAATATCAATATGTAGTCAACGCAGAATGAACGTTATATACTCCCATAGACAATATAATAAGATGTGCCTTTGTATGATGGATGAAGTACATGGATGAGAGAACTCATGGTAAAAGGTTCCTTTGAATTTGATGAAATTAGAATTTATTTTCGAATCCACCTTGGGGAGCTATGTTTTTTAATATTTTTAGAGGTGGTCATATGGACATACAAAGCTTAAAGTGAAAAGATGTCAATCTTTTTGTAAAACTTGGAAAAGCATAATTTTTTTTTTTTTCCTAAATTTTGTTGCGTGTATAATTTAGCAATGATTTAAGTAGAGAAAGTGAGTTTTCTAACCAACTGTTACATGATAAGGTTTGGAAAGTCTTGAACTATATTCTTATTCTTATTTTAAATTATCAAATTTCATATTTTCATTTGTGTACTATTGAAATATAATATATATGACTCATATAGAAATTTTCAAATAGTTATATCTTTGTTGTTCGGAGTGCAAATCAATATTATGACAACTCATAACGAGGGTTTTAAGGTGTATTAGACCCATTGGTGATGCTATTTTCTGCATAAGAGGTAATTTTCAATAGCTTTTTTGCTAGTGCACTGTGTTTGGTATATTGTAAAGACTTATAAAATAAAATAAATAGTGAGGAGAGACATGAGAAAAAATTTAATCGCAAAGACTACTATTAATCGCAAAGACTAATATTAGATCTAATTGGGTTTATGAGATGGATGTATTACATGTATGCATGGTAAATTTCCTTTTGAAAGAAAGTGTGATGATGTTGAGATTGAAGTCACACTATATGTATCAAATGACATCATAAGATTGGAGATATAAGACATCATGTTTTATTGTGAGTTAATCATGATGTGTTCAAAGTCTAGTCACAAATCTCTCTTTTGTGACTTTCCTTGTACATGTGTTGAGAGTTTGATTTAAAAAGTAATTGTCAAAGTTGATAACATTATAAGTTATGTCATGACATTGGAGTGTATATTAAGTTTTATAATCCAATGTTGCATATTATTTTGTTAGACATTGTGCACACTTCAACATTTCTTAGTATTTTCAAGTGAATAAGTGTAGTTTATGATGTAAACATAGACAAAATAATGTAGATGCAAGAAAGAAATAAGTAGAAGACATGATGAGGAGTTATGCGATTGAATTGAGTGTTATAGTTAAGGTAAGATGGCATAAGTTGAACATAAAAATCTCTAAGTGATTTGTTGATTTCCCTTAATATAGATGGTCACACTATGAAAAGAGGATTGTGTGGTCATGGTCCTATTTTGTATTTGAATTACAAGATTATGTTTTGAGTCGATTCCAAGGAGTGTTATTGGAATGGTACCTAGGTGATGTTGTAAAGCATTTGGAATGTTTGTTATTTGCACCTCTCTACCCAATATTACAATTAAGTATGTATAATTTGGCATATGTATATAAGACCTATTAGAGGCATGAATACACATTTTTTGGTCATGTTAAGTTGATGTAGTTAGACCAAGATAGATTCATGACGTCCCTTAGGTTTGATAATAGTCCTTGTTTTTCATGCATGCATGTTGTAGTGCAAGGGTGCAAATTTGGCCAAGTAGCCATGAACAAGGTCGGTACTCCCTCTCATATGAAAATGTAATGTGATATCAAGTTGTGGACTAATGCGCATGTGTAGGTATGGTGGTTGTAGGTGTACCTACATTTCAATTTGATGGATGTAGAGAGATGTTGGAAAGATTATTTGATTAGCTAAGGAATCTGGTCAATCGAGGAAATTTTAGTTACTTGATTGACCCCATAAGAGGGAAAGTATGGTAATCTTACAATCTAAGATGAATAATGTTTGGAACAAAATGATGATTAAAGGGGATTTAAAGTGGTATCACCTCAATTTTTTATGAACCATGTCCATGAAATTGTTTCCTAGAGAACTAGTGGGTACAATGATCAATAACCCATGTATCTTGGAAGATGGTCAACCTTTTATACGGACATCGACAAAAGTGATGTTTTGTAGGGATGCGAAAAAATTTAAAGAAAGCTCAAAGATGAAGACCATACCAACTATAAATCAATACAAGAAAGTGAAAGAAGACAAAAAATGAATATTTAATGGACCAAATGAATATAATACCATAGAAACATTAAATTAAGACAAGTTTTTCAATAGGGCGAGGGGAAGGGGGAGGATTGGAGTAATTAAGTAAAAATGTGTGAGTCAATAGGTAATATGTAAATGATGATATTAATATATGAGTGCATTTCATGTGGTGGAAAATTTGTCAAAGGAGATGGATGTATTGTCTGCTTTGAGAGTGAATACTTTAATGTACTAATATGATGTGTGAAAAGATTACATTAAAGAGAGATTTGGAAAATATATATAGGAACATGTATGTTCACCCATGTGAGCTGATGAATGGAGATGCATGCATATCACAAAGATAAATATTTTGGGCTTGGACATGTGATTCCTAGTGCATGGACTAGTTGTGGGTGGGTAGTTGTGGAAGTTAGGCTTATCATTTTTTTATATGAGACCCATCTTGTTTATAAATATCCATATTGTATCAATTGAGATATAAAGTAATGTGAAGTATTTTTGAGTAAATATCTCTCTCTCATGTTTGTTTTAGTTGTTGTACCATAAGTTAAAAATAGGTTGGAATGAGATGGGAGATTCCACTCCAAGAATAGGTTGTTTCATGAATAAGAATGGTTGTCAAAGTTTCAAGAGTGGAAAGAGGGTTTGTGGACATTCCAACTCTGGGGAATCCTCTAGTTATTATTATTTGAATCACTACCCGATTCATCTTATGTTTTATCTCCCAAGATTTATCATATTTGTTTCCAATTTTATGGTGTATTTTTTCTCAAGCTACCAATGCATGAAAATTCAAGTTTTGATTCCCTCTTTCTATGGAAAAACCTATGCTTTAGATGAGGAATAACCATGAAATAAAAATGGGAATTATAATAAAAAAAACTAATTAGAAATGATGAAAGAAGAAATAAAAGAAAAAATGGATGCACCCTCATTGGTC
>JASDQU010713972.1:27242-40896 GCA_032191745.1 Picea mariana | reverse complement strand
GTTAAAAGAATCTTATGCATCCCAAGCGACTTCCCGCTGTCTGCATCTTCGCCTTCCACGTCACGCCTTTGTGCCTCAACGACGTGAGCTTTTCCTCCGTCCATCTTCCTCTCTGGACAGTCCACGGCTTTATGACCGTCTTTACCACATGTGAAGCATGTGATAATTCCTCCTCTACCTCTTCCTCTACCTCGGGTACGAGGAAACGTATTCGCATCAGCGTAATCTTCTGGCTGATCTTGTTGGGCGCTAGTATTTCTTCCTTAAATTTTATTCAGTGAAGTCACCAGGTGAAAGATGGTAGTCTGTTTGTGTCTAATATTTTTTGACCATCAAAGGTCAAATATGATCAATTTTCATTCTCCCAAGGAAATATATTTCATTACTCCACTCCTCGACAATGGTGCCAGAAGATGTTGGTCCTAAGGTTTGCACTTGACTGCTAAAAAGGCAAAGCTAGGCCACCTATCAGTTTAGAATGATTATTTATTTAACTTTGGTCAAATGGTTATTCTATCAAGACAAAGGCAAGGTTGGGTTGGCAGAACGATATGGATGAGGGCCCTCCTTGGCTGATGGAACACTAAAGATAGACCAGTGAAATAAAAGAAAACAGGGAGAAACAACAAACTACTCAATGAATAATCTGTTATAAGAAGTTCAATACTCAAAATAATATTTCAAGACATCAAACATGTATCAAAACACAGTAACTCCCATAGGTTGTAAAGAGGAATTTTCACTAAATCATTAGTTGTTTAACAGGTTGTGTATCAGTAAGAATAAGTCACACAATAGCTAAAAGGAAATGAAAGCACATTGATCAAATAAAAAATTGTATTCAAGATAAGAATAAAAACACATAAGAAGTTGAACGAATCATCGTCATCAAGAATATGTTCACCAAGTAGAAATCTTTAATCCATGCATAAAACGAGTCCAACCAGTCTGTTGTATTGTTATTCTTTCCTCAAACAATCCGACCTCTACAATATCCAAAAACTAACTATTTAAAGAAAAGTTGCAGAGGTCCTCATCCTTAGGGGACTGAGACCTAAATTAAGCTAACGGTATGTAAATCAAATTATTAACTGTACTATGGTGCTAAAATTAATCAGCAAGAGTGGTTCTTATCTCATACAGAATACCACTCTTGCATCTAATGTAGGAAAATGATGAACTTAATCAAAATAAAACTATTTTTGTCTCTAATACAGAATTGATATATGTTGAAGGAACTGAATGGATGAAAATGGGCCTCAGAGTGACAGAGTAGAGCTCTATTGTCAAGCAATGGCATGTCTGTGAGCTGTTGGAGGCTACTGGAGAAAACTAGCTATGATATGTGATGAAGACTGACTCTATGTCTGTGTCTGATCTTTCACAAGCTAAGCGCAGTATGATTTGACTATACTCGAATCTTCCCCTCGCTTTCACTGTGATGATTGATCGTGAATAGGAAATTGTGGAAGCGGGCGTCCAATGGGAAGAAGGGATGAGTGGGCATGGGGGTATATGACGTATGACGATAGATGTCACAAGGTGAGAGGAGTGAGAGTAATGAGTGGGATGAGTGGAGGCGATGTGGATGTGACGCGATGTCATACAAGCACGTGATTGTGGAATTCATTAAGGGTGGTTTGGATTGAGACCGCCTTTGGGCCCGCAATTCACTAGAAGTTGTCACGTGCCCTTTTAGCAAACCATGGTTTAAATTGCGAGACCACTCTGGAAAATTAACTTCCGGGTAGTTTGCATCCCTACAATGAAACATAGCCATCGATCTGATTACGATCCGAGATTTGGGTGATATTTACCTACCACAAGAATCAACGGCTGTCATTGATTTAGGATCAATGGTCCAGATTTACTTCAGAATTTCGGGCTTCAGGAGTTTTGAAAGTGAAACATGAAACATCTCCCGGAGGAAAATCTCTGAAGTGAATGATATGTCACCATGTGTCATGATAGATGAACGATCCATATTCACTTCGAAAGTCCAGGTTTCGAGAGTTTCAAATGTGAAGCATGAAGATCTCCCGGAGGAAAATCGTTGAAGTGATGTGGTGATTTGATGTCGTATGATGTCACAGATGTTGAGTTGTCCTGGAAAGAAGGGTGACACGTTTCATGTGGAACTGGGAGAATATCACAACAAAACGATCGAGAATGAGTGCCAAGTGTCCTACCTCATGAGTGTGCCATGTGTCTCAACTACTGGTTGCCACGTGCTTCGGCACTTCGNGAAAATTTTCCTCTGGGAGGTTCGAAGCACTAACAGTCGAAACTCCCAAAGGAAAATTTTCAAAGTAATTGATCCATCGCCACATGTCCAGTCTGACGGATGGTCTAGATTTACTTCGGGACTTTAGGTTTTTATGTTCTTCGGGACTTTCGAATGTGAAACCTAAAAATTTCCCAGAGGAAAATCCTCGAAGTAAATGATCTGTTGCCGTGTGTTGTGGCCAACAAACGGTCCAGATTCACTTCAGAGATCCGGGCTTCGGGAGTTTCAAATGTGAAGCGTGAAGATCTCCTGGAGGAAAACTCCCAAAGTGAAAGACCTACTTCCATGTGTCTCCGTTGATGTATGGTCCTAATTCATTTCAGGACTTTAGGTCTTTGGATCTTCGAGAGTTTTGAATGTTTGTGCTTAGAAAAGTCCTGGAGGAAAAATCCCTGAAGTAAATGATCTGCTGCCACGTGTCGTAATTGACGAATGGTCTAGATTCACTTCGAAAATCTGGAAGTTCAGGAGTTTTGATGACTCTTGATGTTAAAATTCGTGTAATTCTACACCCCTGAATGGATGATAGCCCTTGATATGATTCGCTTGATAGATCTCCACTGTTGAAACTTTCCCCTATTTATTTTGGCAACCCTTGCCCAAATATGACTGTTTTGAGCGGTTGCGTTTATCCATAGGTGTTTCTTGCATATGAAAAAAGACTTGGTGGACCTGTGGTGAGATTAATCAATGGGAAAACATGATGACAATTAATTCGAACCCATTCCAACATATATTTATCCTTCAAGAAATAGAGATAGACATGTGCAGTGACTCACAAACGAATAAGGAACAAGATACTTAGTAATGGGAAAAAGAATGAACCAACTAGAAAAAGGAAAAAAAATGATGAAGGCAGGGTCAAACAAGAGGATAAGCAGGGGATGCAGACCTAGGTTATAATGGGTCCTTCCAAGAATTGTTCAACTGTGGTGACTACTTGTTCTAATTCTTCTCCTCATCCTTCAATCTCCTCAAAAAGTAGGCAAGCTACATCCTGGATGGGCTCGAGCTTTTGAGTCACTTCCATGACTTTTCTCTGTATGGCATGGACCTGTTGCTGATCCGTGCGCTATTCTTGGGACCTTTTCATCCTCTCAACTATTGACAGGAGATTCAAATGTGCTTGTATTGGTGCTACTTGTTTCTTTGCCTCCTGGAGCTGCAAATCCAGTGTCTTTAGTTCAGGGTCCTTTGTAAGTTGCTCATAAGTTTGTGCACTTCGACTACTAAGTTATTTGCATTCCAAAACTAATGCTTTGATTCTCTAAATTTTACTCTGGTAAGTTGCTTCTCTTTGGTCTTGCACATCCTGTGGAGTGCTTGGCACCATTTTTAGCTCTAGATCTGCTACTCTCTGTTGCAGCTACTAGATGGCTTCAGTAAGCCTTGCCACTTGAATTTCCATTGGGTCTTCTTCCTTCTGTTCTAAGCCTGTCACAGAGAGAAGTTATCTGTTGACTGCTTCTCTAACTCTGACCTACTCCATGAGAAGTTGTTCTTTATCCTACTGGATTTGTGCTCTATCCTCTGCAAACTTCGCTTGGAGGTCATATGTTTCCTACTATGCAACCCGACATTGCTCTATGACTTCCTCTTGTGATTTCTTTAGGACTTCTGTGGCCTATTCTTTTTATTCTTCGACATGATGAAGGCGAGCTTTGGTTGTATCTGCTATTCTGTGGAATTGGGAAGGCTCATCTCCTAGCTCTGTTTCTTCTGATGGTGAGGGTGCAATAGACACTATGCAGCTAGAGTGAAGGGCTTGTTGTACCCCTCTCAGTTGTGCTTCAATCCTTTCATACATGGTCTCTTGTTTTTCTTCACTACATTGTAAGATATCTTTCGAGGTATCTGACATGACAGAAATGATGAGGTCAAGGTCATCCTCCATGAGCACACTTTGCATCTATGGTTTACTAGCTTTGTACTTCTTCTGTGATGTAGGTTTCGTGGGGGAAACCTTTCTTTTTTTGGATGCTTCAGCCTCATTAGTGAGATCCCTAGGTGGTGTTACTTTGGCTTGCTTCTGTTTGTCTTATCCTCCATTGTGCTTTTCTTTGTCTACTTCATCATCACTGCCTCCTCCTGGTGAATCTGAAGCAGTCTCTTGGGATGCATTGTTCAGTTTATGTACCTCTTCCGTCTTCTTTATTCTACTACTTACAGGTATATCGTACTCTTTGTGAGTAACCATCGAACTTTCGATTAGGTCAGGGTTGGACAGTTTAGCCTGGTCGACTGGGATAAGTAAATCTCCAGGCCATTCCTTAGTTATTTCTTCCATGTCCTCCTCTGTGAGATTATAGTAACTCTACAGCTCTTCTTTATGCTCGTCTCCACGTGCAATGATATAAATAAAATGTCTATCTGCGTGGAACTTCGCATAGGGCCTAAACCTGTGAAGGGTGTTCAGTGTCATATGAGGGAAGGACTCAATATCCCTCTTCAACTGCAGGTATTAGGTGTGGAACACCATGTTTGACTTTCATTGATTCCCCATGTCTCTTGAGTACCAGAGTGTGGTGAAATTCATATCTAGAGGTTCGGATGGTTCAATCTCAGAGAAGGTCGCACCTTCTGACATATCCCAAGCAATGAAAGCGATGAGTATCAACATCCAACTAGAGTGGAACTTGTAGCCCTGATCTCGAGCTTTGCAGTAGTCCTTCTCTAACTGGTTGACGAGGTATCTCACCCAGTTCATTTGCATCCCTTCTACACATTTTCATGTGAGATCAACAACAAACCCTATGACCTGCGTGGGTTTGTTCTTTCTTACTAGCTTACCTGTGATCAATTGGCAGGCTAGGCGCACTGCACCATTCTGGATGGAGGCTACCTTGTAGCCCTGCTTCCTCTTTTCCACATTGCCATAGGTGTCTTTGATTGTTTGAGACAAGGCACGGTCTACAGCCTTTCCTAGGTAAAAATCTTGTGGGTCTTGTCCTTGCATGCTCAATCCAGTGATTCGATGGATCAACGTCGAATCGATGGTGATGTGTCTATCTAGCCACATATAAATGTCATGTAAGCATGACAACAGGATATTAATGCATGTCTTAACCTCCTAGTTCCTTCCAAAATTGGGTATCTTCATTACGTTCATAATAGTGGATCTCGCGATGTCCATAGTCCATGGTTGGGGAATGATCTTCGACTTCTTTCCCTTCGTCTTGGTCAAATATTTGTGAGGTGTGAGCATTCCATAGCTCTTGCGATCTCCTACGTTATAGTAGCTAATTTTCAAGGTCAAAATCTTATCTAGATGTGGCTTGACTGCACGTATCCCCTTCGGGAGGTACACAGTAATCATCGTGTAGTCGAAGTCCCTTGGGACACTGTCACGACTCACCATGCCAACAAGAGGAGAGATGTAATTGGGTAGGATTGATGGGAAGAGCTTTGCATTCACTAAGTCATCACTATGCTTGGTTCATTTCTTGATCGCAGCTCAGGATGGTCCAGATCCACGAGCAGTCGATGGGGAGGCTTTCACTCCTCACGTCGGTGAAGCCTGAGTTTCTGCGGACATCACCTTCTCAGCCATAAGGTTGATTAGAATTTCTTTGAAAGATGTTTCTACTGCCCTAAGTTCGTCTGACATGCACGCTCGAGATCAGGTATCCCAGGTCAGTGAAAAAACACTCAATGTAATAGAGCAGTTGGCGAAGTCTCAATAGGCATAGCGTGATAACAATGAATTCTCTGTGGGCTCGGATATAATTCACAAAAGTGTTGTCGGTGCAACATTCGACGGGATAAATAGACAATGTCGTAAAAGATTCTTCCAATGGGTCAAAAGCCTTAATCAATGCAGTTCCATCCATTATGGCATGGTCCCAATGGTCCAATGGCGATCTTTCTGATCATAACTGTTGTTCTAACCATTCGGGAGCGTCGATATAATGGTCATAATGCCTCCAATGGTCATATTTCTCCTCCATGGTGAAGTGCCACTATGTGCTTTTCTGATATTTCAGCGAACTTCAAGTTCTGTAAACCTTCTTTCTACGAAGTCCTTTGTGGTGCCTGTTGCAATTTTTCTATCTTTTCTTTCTTCTTGCTGAGCTTTCTAGCCTTCTTTCCTATGATATGTGTCTCGATATTCCTCTTTCCATTATTTTTCTTATCTGTACTCAACATAGTAACTTCGCATTGATGGGATTCTTTCACAGGGTTCGAGGGTAATACTTCTTCTTTTTCTTGGGTAGGTGCTTTACTCTCTTGTACAGACAAGTGTTTCAAGTCTTCCTGTGTTCTTTCAACTTCAACATCTATATCTCTAGTCCTCAATAGCTTCGAATGGTCTTCTTGTTCTTTCAGTAAGTTTGTTATTCTCTTGGCCATGAAATCTCTTAGTTCTTGTTTTTTTTGTTCTAGAACTTCCTCTTCTTGTTTTCTTCAGATCTGGTCTTTCTCAATCCAAGTTTTTCCTAGCAAAGTAGCAAATGGGGCATTGTTCTCAACAAATTTAATGACCTCAAATTATTCCTCTGTCGAAATTCCATGAGTACTCATAGATATCTGGGTAAGTCTTCCACATAGGTCTATCAACTTTCCTCTAAATAATCCTATTCCTCCCAATGAAGGAGTCATGGGAGGCTTTCCCAAAATTTACAAAGTTCTTTCTATCATGATATTCACATGTGTTTCCTCATCCAGAACACAGTCTATGTCGAAGTCTCCTATTATTTTTTCTATGCTCTCTTTTTCTTTTAAGATCTTTGATAGATTGTTGTCTCTGTGATCGTTCAGGTTTTCTTTCATCTGTAATAATACAGTCTCTGTTTCTTTCTAGGATTCTTCCATGGCCTTAGTTTCTTGGCCTTCCTCAGGGTTTTCTTGTCTCATATTCATCTTCTCAACTTTAGAAATCATTCTAGGGAAATCTAGAACTTCTTGGTCCATAGCTTTACAACAAAGACAACTAGGTCTTCTACCATTGAAATCCTTAGCTAGATGTCCCGGTCTTCTGCAACTGTAACAAAGGGTTAATCCTCTCTTTCTCTTAAATCATCCCCAACTTTTATTGTACTGTACACTAGGGTCACAGTAACTAACTTACAAAAAATTCTTTCTAGGATCCTGCACCCATTTGTTAGTCCAAAAATCCTTTCTATGTATAGGAATAACATATCTTTCACAATTTCTATCAGATCTACGCATATCAAATATTTTGTCTTCTAGTTGTGTCCTAGTTTTTAGGCTAGGACAAAATTTATCAAACATACCTAGATCCATACTTTTGAAACAAAAATTTCCACTTATATTACCTTTATCAGAGCACAAAGATTTAATATATTACCTCTTTTCCTAAGATCTGATTCCTTTCCTAGCACAGAGCTTTGCAGGTCAAGTAGAATGTTGCACACTAGGGCAACAGATCTACGCACAGAGCTTTCTCTTTTTCTCAGTTTCCAGCAATCAAAGTTTTAGGTCCTAGCAACAGAACCATTTGTTGGCATAGGGGTAGACCTAGGGTTCAATGCTTCAATAACGCACCAACAAAACCCTAACTACCAACCCTTTTGGAAACACGTGCGAAGTAGATGAAGTCTCACCCAAGGTAGAGGTAGGGGTGGTTACAGGACTCAAGTGTCTGCAACCTAGCTGGGACACAAATCTATGATTACAAAACTCTAAAAAAGCACTTAGCATTTTTTATTCATTAGTATTTAACCTTTATTCATAGTGCATATAAACCCTAATTACAGAGCAGCATAGTATTCAACGAAACCTAACACATTCAAGCACTTAGCATATAGAGATAAATCAGATCTAGCATTCATTCACATTGATAAGCACTAAGATATCATACCAGATTCATATAAACATACATTATTGCACTAAGCATAAATCACATGAACAATATAACAACCATAATGCACAAAGCAAGCATAACATAGGATATACGTGGTTCACCCCCAGCCTGGGGCTATGTCCACCAATTCTTCTTCTCTTTATTGTCTTCTGTAAATCATCTACATGCACAGAGCTATAAGATCCTACTCTGCATAGGACAAGAGATGTACATGCACCTCTCCAGATCCTCCTTCCCCGATTTAGATCCAAACACCAAGCCCTTACACAGTCTGTGTACAAATCACTACAGATAACTTGCACTTAGCTCTGCAAGTCTCAACATACAATATGCACAAAGAATTCATAACTATTCGCACTTAGCACAACACCACTTAGATCTTGTGTGTTTATTACATCTCCTAGATATCTATTTATACATTACAAAAAGGGCCTAAACATGGGTAAACCCATCGATCGACATCCCCATACCCGTTACATAAACCCTAATCCCAAAACTGCCCTAAAAAGGGGCCAAGATCCCGCGATCTCCACTTCAACTTGCGCTCCGCCTTCGACCAGCCTGTCAAAGTCCCAAAATTGGTCAAACATGACTAGCGTTTCCACAAAACCTAGTCAAGGGCCAACAACAAGGTTTTGCCAATTGGAAGGCTAAAAGGTGTGACAGTAGATCTGGATGGAGTGTGCACTAAAGCCAATTTTGAAGTGATAGAAATAGTGGATGACACAACACCTTATCCAACATTGCTTGGCTTGGATTGGGTGTTTGACAACAAGGCCATAATCAATTTGAAAACAAGGAAGATGGCATTCAATTCAGGAGACTATAGATTCGTTGCACCACTAAACCCATCAGAAGGAGAAAGGTTTGTAGAATCCACTTGCTTATACCTGGAGGAAATCAACCAGTTGTATAGAACCACCACGCGAGAAGAAGATTATGTAAATCCAACTACAGATGGAGTACTCAGCTAGAGAAGCATCATATCATGTGCTTCAAACTCAGATACAGGGTTGGAGAATTGGCAGCAGAGATTACATGAAGTATCCACAAGAAGGTGCGCAAGAATAGACCATGCATAGGTACAAAGATAAGAGAACCTCCCAGTTTTCATGGGGTGAATGACTTAGAAGAATTAATAACAAGATACAAAGATGAAGTGTTAGATAATCATAGGCTCTTAGCTCTGGAAATAACACTCAAGGAAACACCTACAAGATGGTGGGGTGAGCACAAAGAGGAAGTCAAGGATTGGTACCAATGTAAGCGATTACTGCGCATTAGATTTGGCGCAAAATAGGGAAGCAATGAACTGCAGAGATATGATGTACAGAGGACACCAAAAAAACACTTGGAGAAGTTCAGAACACTATGGAGAATGACACCACCAAAAGAATGGCCTCATCACTTCATTCACACATTGGAAGGAATTCTAGCAAACTAGTATGTAGACTAGGAACTGCGTAGAGGCACTGCATAATGGAAAACATTACAACAAAATTTTATAGTCACTTTCTCATTTGAACATGAGAACCCCAACATGGATTCAACACTCAAACAAATCAGAGGGGTGATCTTTATTAAGGAACCATAGGTTGAACTTATAAAAGAGTATCAACATCAGAATAGAAAGACAGTGAAAGAACTATTAGATATTATTTTCGGGATTGACTGCATAGTGTAAGTCCTTAATATATGACCCATATCCATGAGTATTAGTCACAACTGACCAATAATTCTCATGATTTGAATAGTCCACTTAGCACTCATTGCATCGGGCGATGCTCACAGGGGTGAAGAAATGGGATTGCAACTAATGAAATGAATCACATAGCATCAATCATCACTTCTGGGGCTTGCACCCAGTAACCAGGACTTCCTAGGTGGTCACCCATCCCAAGACGCATCTGGATCAAGTGCACTTAATTGTGGATTTTTCCCCACAATCAAGCCAACTTAGCTTGCTACCCCATTTGAAAAACCTTAGCAAGTATTGTGCCTTATGAACTACCCAGCTAGAGCTCCCTTCACTCTTATTATTTAAGCATAGAGGGGCTTCCACAACAAAACATATTAGATATTATTTTCGGGATTAACTACGTAGTGTAAGTCATTAATATATGACCCATATCCATGAGTATTAGTTGCAACTAACCAATAATTCTCATGATTTGAATAGTCCACTTAGCACTCATTGCATTGGGTGATGCTCACAGGGGTGAAGAAATGGGATTGAAACCAACGAAATGAATCACATATCAGCAATCATCACTTCTGTGGCTTGCACCCGATAACCAGGACTTCTCAGGTGGTCACCCATCCCAAGATGCCTCTGGAAGAACTATTGGCATGCTATCATGTGCAGGAAGAAGCACCAGATGAAGATAACCCACGTGACAATCAATTACATAAATTGAACGAGAAAGAGAGGTGGAAGGTCCATCTCTGACATCAGAATCATTTTTTGGGCCAATCAAGGTGAGGAAAGTAAATATTGGGACAAATGATAATCCCAAAATGGACACTAGTTGAGATTACTGTGATGGAAAAACAGTAGAATGAATAACAGAGTTGTTGCACGAGTACAATGACCTATTCCCAACAACCTTTACAGATATGAAAGGCATATCCGGAGAGCTAGGAGAGATGAAGATACCTCTCAAAACTAATGCTATATCAATTAGAAAACAAATGTATAGATTGAACCCAATATATAAGTAGAAAGTAAAAGAAGAAATTGATAGAATGTTGGAAGTTGGAATCATAGAACCAGTAGAAGAATCAAAATGGACAAGCCTTATGGTATTCCAGGAGAAGAAGAAAGGAGGCATAAGGATATGTGTTGATCTGGGAAAGTTGAATGATGCTTTCCTACATGACTCTTTTCCCACCCCTTTCACAGATGAGGTATTAGAGAATGTGGGAGGCTAGGAAGCATACTCATTCACAGATGGATTCTCAGACTACCATTAGATCAAGATAGCTCCAGAAGATAGGTACATGAACACTTTTTCCACAGAATGGGGGTCCTACTAGTACACAGTCATGCCTTTTTGGCTGAAGAACACACCAACAATATTCTCAATAGTAGTCATAGCTGCATTCAAAGAATCCATCCATCAGTTTTTAGAAGTGTATCTAGATGATTGGACCATATATAGTTTGTTAAAATATCATGTAGAGGTGTTAAGGTTGATGTTGGAAAGATGTAGGCAGTTTTATATATCATTAAATATCAAGAAGTGCATCTTTGGGACACCTTTTGGAATACTATTGTGACATATAGTCTATAAACAAGGGCTATTGGTAGATCCTACAAAGGTTGCAGTTATTGTTGACTTACCACCACCCAAATCAGTACGCCAGTTGAGATCAACACTGGGACACATAGGCTACTACATGAAATTCATAAAATGGTATGCACAGATCACTTTGGCGATGGAGAAATTGTTGAAGAAGGATAGTAAATTCTAGTGGAATGAGAAATGACAGTGAGGTTTGGACACTCTAAAAGAAAAAATGGTCACAACACCTATACTAGTATTCTCGGACTAGGAAAAGACAGTTCATGTGCATGTAGATGCAACAGCCATAGAACTTGGAGCTATTCTGGTGCAGCCAGGAGTGGGAGAGTTAGACCATTCTATAGCATTTGCAAGAAGAAAAATATCAGAGTCAGAGTAGAACTACAATACTACAGAGAGAGAAGGCCTAGAAATGGTATATGCACTGCAAAAATTTAGACACTACCTACTTGGGAAACACTTAAAATGTTCACAGATCATTCTTCCCTTAAATACCTAGTCAATAAGACTGTGTTTGGGGGAAACATTTGTAGATGGTTACTGTTGTTTCAAGAATTTGACTTTGAAGTGATAGTCAAACTAGGGAATTTGAATGTAGGACTCGTTCACATGTCGAGGATCACCAATGGAAAGGAACCTACAACTTTAGAGGACAACTTCCCTGATGCACAATTATTTTTAGTCCAAGTAGCTGATGAATATTTTGCCGACATCATTGAATACTTGAGTAGAGGGACTATGCCACATGAATTCAACACTGTGTAGAATAAAAATATGGTAGTCAAAGCTTCCGACTATCAATTGATTGCAAGACAATTATACAAGATGGACGCAGACAACATCTTGAGAAGATGTGTACTGGAACATGAAAGGATTAGGATTTTAGCAGAGGCTCATGAGGGAATAGTTGGAGGACATTATGCAAGTAAATCTACTGCACATAAGGTATTTCACGCATGACTATGGTGGCTGACCATTCAAAGAGATGAAAATGACTACTGCTAGATATGTGATGTATGTCAGAGGGTTGGAAAACCTAATAGACCAGATGAGATTCCCCTAAGATCATAAGTAACCTTGCAAGTATTTGAAAAATGGGTGATAGACTTTGTGGGACCAATTAACCCACTAGCAAAGAGGTTAGGAGCAAGGTATATCATTACTGTGACAAAGTACTTAACGAGATGGGCAGAAGCAACACCAATAAAATATTGTAGCGCAGAGACAGCAACACGCTTCCTGTTTGAGCAAGTGATCACTAGATTTGGATTCCCAAGGATTTTAATGAGTGACCAAAGTACTCACTTCATCAATAATACTATCAAGGATATGATTGAGGAGTTTTAAGACTATCATTAAAAGAGTACACCGTATCACTCTCAAAAAAATGGAATAGTGGAATCCTTTAACAACATCCTAGAGAATGCATTGACAAAAATCTGCAATGTCAATAAGGACGATTGGGATTTGAAGATACCAACAATATTATGGGCATACAGGACTACATGAAAAATGTTGACAGGACAAACATCATTCAGGTTGGTGTATGGACAAGAAGTAGTGGTGCCATTAGAATATTTGGTACCTAGTCTGTGCGTAGAAGCAATCACCAACATGACAGAATGAGGCATAATACAAAGTTAGTTGATGGAGATGGAAGAAGATAGGATTCTGGCAAGATTTCACCAAGAAGTACAAAAATAAAGGGACAAATATTAGCATGAAAGACATATTAAAATGAAGAGACTCAAGGAGGGAGACCTAGTCTTGGTGTATGACAGTAAATTTCTTCAGTATCGAGGAAAGTTCAGAATGCATTGGTTGGGACTGTTATCCCCGATATCTAGGGATAACTAGGAGATCATGTCTCGAGGCCCACATAGTCCTAGACATGGAGTACCAAGAGCAGGAGCGACTTGAGCTTGGCCCTGGAGGGCCCATCTTTTTTCTTCTCAGCCAGCTTTTTCCTACCAGCAGTACCAGCTTCCATCACTACCGGCCTGGGCTTGCATCAGAGAGGACTCTTGCTCCATGAGGTAATTGGTCCGAGGTATCATGGTATGTGTCGTATTTGATCATTATAAATTTCTTATGTATGCATTAGGTTCCTTTCATTTCAGATGACTGCTTGGATCTTACACTAATCTTCTTGACCACTGTTGGGGTGATTGATGGGGTAGCTTAGCAAGTTGGTATTCATGGGTTTTGGTTAGCCACCAAGGGGGGTTTGCAGAGCCA
>JASDQU010713972.1:2286-22524 GCA_032191745.1 Picea mariana | reverse complement strand
GTCATGGACTAGATAATCTTGATGATCAGACTGAAGGCTTCATTGATTTCGAACAAGGACTTGATTGGACATTCAGGATGGTCGAGTATGAGGGCAAGAGAAAAACTGCAGGGGGGGCGACTCAGGCTTGGTGATAAACTTCCCTTGGACAACAACATGACAAATGATGAGACTCAGGAATCATGGCATTAACATAAGTTTACGAGGCAGGAGGCAACACAATCTCTCCATATGTTTGGAAGAATAACCAAATGGAGGAGGACACAACTCTATGTAGTGAGAAAAGATTCCTAAGGTCATATTAAATCCTAGGGTTTGATTAACAAATAGACCGATGTGCTTTATCCAAGGGCGACTCATTATGCTGCCAATAAAGAAAATACTTTTCCCTTCCTCTTTTTGGGGTATATTTGATTTTTTTGTCTTTTTCAATAATTTTGGAAAAAGAATAATAGAATGTTACGTTACAAAGGAGAATCGAGTGTCACAAACATACTAGTTCCAAGCGCACGGAACACAGGGATGTTTAGGGAAAAGAGACATATGCAAGAAAAGGACACTCGGGAAAAATACTGCTGGGGCCAAAGGTGTCAAGATGCAAAGGAAAAATGCTACAGGGATTGTGTATAGGGCATGCTTCAGATGGTTCAGTTGAGAGAAACATGGAGCTGACATTAGGCCAAAGATATGGGTATGCAAATGCGATTAACAAAACACACAATGTTAATGTCCTTCAATGTAAGTTTAACGATCCTAGAGAAGGTAAGCTCGATGGATCTTCATATTTAGAGAGTCTGAAAAAACGTAAAAGGAGACTCCATTGGGGTACCTTTTTCAAAGGTAGTCTAGTCGGTTCGAAAAAGGGATAAACTAGAATCGACAAGACATTTATTCAAAACCATTTTAACGAGTGTGATAAAGACAAGATCACTCGGCCATTTTTTCATTTTTAAGGAGTCTGGAAAAAGCTTAACTATGGATTCCGTCAGGAATGTTCTTCTAGACTAGTTTAACGAGTGTGAAAGAATAAGGTCACTCGGCGATCTTTTCAATTTTAGTGAGTCTGAAAAGAGCTTAACTATGGACTCTGTGGGGGCTCTTTTTTCGTAAATTTAGTCCCTCAGGCCTGAAAAAGGGGTAAAATTATACCTGAGGGAACATTTCTAGAGAGCTAAAGTTCCATAGAGTATACCTTTGTTCGTACAATTGACCGTCCGGACCGAAAAGGGGGTAAACTACCGTCGGACAGACATGACTTCAAATTTCAGTTTAATGAGCATGAAAGGCCACAAGATCACTTGGAAATCTTTTCATGTTTAAAGGGTATGAAAAGGGATTAAAAGAAGACTCGCAATGTTTTTTGGGAGTCCTGAGGGTGAGGTCAAGAGTGAAAAAACAAATCATGCAAATGAAGCTCAAACTCATAATCAGGGAAAATGACAAGGACTCCCGAGCCAACAGTGATTAGAGACAGCATGGACACCATAATGAAACCAGGATCTACCTAGGGCATCCATGTTTCAGTAAGCTCTACCACCAACTCGTGACACTTCTAAAGAAGCAATGATAGTTACGTGTCACAACCTGATGGGATAGATCCTATGGCAAAGGGATAAAGATGGCGAGATGAAAAAGTTAGAGTAAAAACCTAACCTACATGCTCAAGTTGATCATCTGAGATTTTTCCATGAATCGTCAAAAGTGTCCCAAAACTCCAAAAATCTGCCCCGATACCCAATCATATCCCTCCCATGCAACTCCTGAATCACTCTAAATGATTTTTGGTTTAAAGAAAATGATAAGGGAGGCCAAAAAAGTGACAAAAAGAGGCCAAAAAGTCTATAAATAAAATCTGGCAGCTCATTATCACTATTGTTGATTTGGAAATTGACTCTGGAGCCAAAAGACCCCCTTTGATAAAAGTTGTGATTATGGGAGCTATAGTGGATGAAAAAAACTTTTGTCTGGACCAAGTAAGTACAAAATCCCCCATATTACAACTTAAATCTTTACTTTTGTTTTGGGTTCTATGTTTTGGATTGGCATTAACCTTTAAAAGGTCGGCCCTAGGTTCACGCGGGTTGTTTGAGGACAGGTCACTTGTACATTCGGGAAGAGTAAAAACTACATGCGTGTACACATGACTGTCAGCATTACATCTCGTGTGGACCCCCCCTTAATGAATAAAAAATGTTAAAAAGCAAGGGCTAACCCTCCTGAAATTTGGTGTTTTGCAGGATGTATGTTCACTGGAGAGAAAGGGAGCATGAGGAAATTAGTGAGTTTGTCATAGAAGACCCCAATGTTGTGGCCATGTTGATGCAATGTGGGTTATTAAAGTTCTTTTTGTGTCCTTTTATGCGGGTATAACCTCGGCTACTGAATGCCTTGATTGATTACTAGCATCTAGATGCAGAGGCTTTCATGCTAGAGGGGCAGTCACTGGTGCCCACCACTGAGGATATATACTTTTTGATTGGCCTCTCAAGGAGAAGGGAACCAGTCAACTTCCGAACGTTTCCTTCAGGGCCGCATAACATAGTGTAATTGATAGGCCTTTACTGTGAGGATAGGACAGACTGATCGAGCTCACAGGTGCCCATAAGCAATATTATTGACTTATCATTGTAGGCGATTGTATTTCTCATTGGGCAGATGACTGGTTCTATGGCTCTGCATTAGGTGTCTTGTGCATAGATGAACTGTGTGGTCTAGTGCTTAAATGCACACATATTTGATTGGAGTACCACATTGCTTGAGTGTATGAAGAGGCAGTTGACAGATTGTTAATTACAGCCACAGAGGAACTTTGGGTTCGGGACTGTTCTGTGCTCGTTCTTCTTTGAGAGAGTTCTGAGCTTTAGTCCTTGAGTAGTGGCATGAGGACATCAGGCCTCTCTTCCTGCTATGTGTAGATGGGCAATATTGTTTCCATGAAAGGGTGGTGGAAGGACTAATGAGTCCTTCGATGATGATTTCTTTGCCTGTCTATCACGGTAGATCCCAGTTATCGAGGATTACCCATATGCAGGGA
This sequence comes from Picea mariana, assembly GCA_032191745.1. NCBI lineage: Eukaryota > Viridiplantae > Streptophyta > Pinopsida > Pinales > Pinaceae > Picea > Picea mariana. Next base: position 19,490 of record JASDQU010713972.1, on the reverse strand, counting down.
TTGATTTTTCAAGGGATCTTGAGATACCTGTACCTCTTGGTGAGGAGCGAGGAGAGATGGGTAAGTCTCCATATTTGTAGTTGTTTTTATTTTTTGTGAAGTATATGTAATTTTTGTGTCTTTTTTGTTATATATCACTTTTTTTTGTACCAGAGTTTTTGACGGATATGCATTTGTTGTGTGCAGATGTGGGACCAGTGCGACCTACTGATTATGCAAGGAATAGGCGTCCTCCTCGTCTAGGGGTTGCACCTACCTCCATAAGGGGGATCAGTAGCAGCAAGAGATCTTCCAGCCTGTGAGGCTGAGAAGGTATTGAGACGAGTAGAGCAGAACTTTACTGTGCTCACTCACACGGTCCCTATGGAAGAGATTGAGGACCTGCCACCATCTATGCAACCTCATGTAGTGGGGGCACCACGGATGTGGGTCCAATTGTTTCCACATTTAGAAAACGCTGTGGATCAGTATAATAGGGCCCACAGGCCCTGATCTTAGTTAGACATTTCATGTGCCACGAGCACTGCTTGTATATATTTTTTGAGGGAATAAGCCCCGTGACTCGTTATTGGTCATATTTTTGAGGTGCTTGCATCCATCTGTGTACTCTGGTTACTTTATGATTATATATGGATTTTTATGTCTTTTGTGTCTTATGAATCATGTGTGAAAAAATGTATTTACATGTTGATGTGAATGTTATTTCATATGTGTGCAAGATGCCAGTCTAAAATTTGATTAGCTAGAGTATCTATAACTTGGTTTAATCTCCTAGGAACATGAAAATATGTAATATAATCAAAGTTTCATTCTAAGAGACGTACCCTAAGGAATTGTCAGTGTAAATTTGGATCATGCACCCGGTAGACTCTATTTAACTGAGACACAACCAGCTGAGCATCGAGATAGACCCGAAGATGAGAGATACCAAATGACAAGGCGTTACGAAGCAACTCAATAATTACACTATACACGACAACATTATTTGTGGTGTCACCTAAGCTTATACCTCCGGAAGATAACAACTGGCCTCGAGGTGTAAATATTACCCAAGATCTGGAGGCAAGCCTCCGAGTGTGTCGGCTAGCACCGTCTGCATACCCAATGAACATCTCGGATTCACTTGACATCTGCCACAGTGACACGTCCATAACACTAAAAGAAACTAGAAAGTAATAGTGCAAAGACTATACATAAGTTACAAAAGGTTACCCAAGGTGACCTGCCTATGAGTAATACTTCCTGAGGTAGAGCCCATTTTTAGGCTCTGCCAAAGCATTCCCTTCAAAGTCAACTAGACGATAAGTGCCCTTTTTTAAAACCTCTTTTATGATGAAAGGTTTGAACCACATGGGTTTGAATTTTCCTGCCATAAGGGAGTCCTTATCTTGAACATAGACCAGGACAAGGTCACCTTCAGAGAAAATCCGAGGATGAACGGACCTATCATACTGACACTTGACCTTATGTTTGTGAGCCTCATTAGCCAGGGCCACATCACAACGTTGTTCATTGAGCTGCTCAAGGTATATTAACCGTTCTTCAAGTGGAGAAGTGTCTGGCAATAATTGTACTGCCAACTTTAGGGACGGGATCTGACATTCGATGGGAAACACTGCTTCTAGCCCGTATATGAGTTGAAAAGGTGAGAAACAAGTGGTAGTCTTAACAGATGTTTGGTAGGCCCATAATGATAAGTATAACATCAAATGCCAATTTGACTTGGCTGACTTGATTGTTCGCTGTAGGATGGTCTTAAGAGATTTTTTTACAGCTTCCACCTGACCATTTTCTTGGGGGTAATAGGGTGATGAATGTTCTTTCTGTAACCCAAGATTTGATGTTAAATCGGTCATCATTTGGTTCTGAAAGTGACTGCCATGGTCGGTGACAATCTCCCTTGGGATGCCGAACCTTGCTATGATTTGGTTGAACAAAAAGAGAGTTGCAGTCTCTCCATCATCTTTAAATGTTGGCATATCTTCAACCCACTTTGTGAAGTAGTCAACATATACTATGATATAGCGGTGCCCCCTTGCTGAAGGAGGGTTGCATGTAGTGTAATCAATCCCCCACTTGGTGAAGGGACCAACTGTGATGAGAGGAAACGTGGGAGCGGGATGTGCCCTTATCTTCTGACATAAGCTCTGGCATGGGTGGCACTTCTTGATGGATTCGATACAATCTTTGATTAGTGTCAGCCAAAAGTAACTTGCTCAAAGAATATTTTGGGATATTGCCAACCCAGATAGATGACCACCACATTCTCCAGTATGGCAATCTTTAAGCACAATAACTGCTTCCTCATGAGTAATACATCGACGCAAGATGCAATCTACCCCTCTTCGATACAACGTATCATCGAGTATGAGATAATTCTTAGCCCGATGGCATATACGTCGAAGCTCATCATGAGAAGCAGAGGTGGGGCACTTCAAATTCTGGAGATAGATAAGTATATATCCATACCAGGGATCTGAACATGTGATCAAAAACATATCTCCCCTGATAGGTTATTCTTCAAGCATGACGTCACCTGACTCAACCGGAAGTTCTGAAATAAGTTCTGTGAAGACCAGTGACTTTTGGATTTTTTTGAAACAAAATCCAAGTCAAACTCCTGGAGGATGACTATCCATCTACTGATATGTCTGCCTATTACCTGTCGTGTCAAAATGTATTGGAATGGATTCATGACAGCAATGACGGTGGTCTTGCGAAACAGAACATAATGATAAAACCATTGAACATCATGAAATGTTGCCAACGCAAGTTTTTCGATATGAGAATAATTGAGTTCTGGTCTTACAAGGCCTCAGCTCAGCTAATAGATCATGTATTCTGAGAACAAGTCATCTTCCTGAACTAAAACCATGCCAATGGCTGACTCTGCTGCAGCTAGATATAATAAGAAATCTTTGTTATAGTTAGGTGGCCGTAGTAGAGGGGTAGTTGTGAGGGAATGTTTTAATGCAGAAAAAGAGCATTGAGCGACATCGTCCCAATAGAAAGGAACCTATTTCTTCAGTAAATGCATAAATCCCTTGGTGATCTTGGCATAGTTTGCGATGAAGCACCTTAAAAAAAATTCCTTGCCTTGTAGACTCTGAAGTTAAAGGACTGTGCATGGGGGAGGCAAATGAATTATTTCCTTAACCTTGACAGGATTGACCATGATCCTTGTCATTGATACGCTAAAACCTAACAAACTTCCTGATGTTATGCAGAAGCTGCACTTGTTTGGATTCAAGCAAATCCAAAAGTAGCGACAACACTCAAAGATATGTCTGAGGTGCGTGGGATGATCCGTTCTCTTGTGAGATCGAGATTCTAAATCATCTAAATAGGCCTCAACTATACGCTTGAGGTCATGGAAAGAAAAAGACATGGCCCGCTAAAAGGTCACTCCAACATTTTTAAGACCAAAAGGCGTCTTACGATATGCGAATGTGCCCCATGGACAAATGAATGCCATCTTGTGCTGGTCTTCAGGTTTGATTTGTATTTGATTATATCCCAAAAAACTATCCATAAAAGAAAAGGCCTCGCAACCAGCACATTCATCAATGATCTAGTCGATGAATTTTGTAGGAAAATTATCTTTGAGACAAGCCTTGTTCAAATCATAGAAGTCGGTACATACACGAATCGTGCTTTGTTTTTTATTGACCGACACAAGATTTGACACCCATTGGGTCAAATGGATAGGATAGAAAAAATCGGATTTTAGAAATTTCTCAACCTCAACCTTAATGGTTGTTGCTTTCCTAGGATTGACTGGATGAAGCTTCTGCCGAACAAGCTTGGCATCATGATAAGTTTTGATTTCATGTTCGACTATTTTTGCATCGATGCCTAGCATTTCCTCATAAGTCCAGGAAAAACATCGCAAAATTATTTAAAAAGATTTGTATATAGTTGAATCTCTCCGGGGGAGCAATCAGCTCCAACGAAAACATTCTCCACAACACCAGGGTTTTGGGAGATATTGATTGGTATGGTTTCAGTGATGGTTTCCATATTACCCTTAGCATAAACTTTGTGTGTAGCTAAGGGATTAATAGGACAATACCGATCTCCCGTCATAGTCACGGTGAGTTCTCCTACTTAGATTCGGCTTAACTCTAGGAGGAAGTATGATCTGTGATGAATATCTTCCCAGGGTTTGTCTGGACTAGTAATTACTTAAATTACTACTTTGTCAGAGGGCAAGACCAAGTCTAACGAATCGACGTCAATAAGAGAACTGTTGAAAAGTCAACAAGAAACATGTGTCTAATTTACTTTTCCCTTTAATAAATTAGACAATAAATATTAATCTATTATTTCATTCATAACTGAGTGATTTGGATTTGTAACAGAATTATAAGTGTAGTTAAGTGAGTTAAGCTCAGTTTCACTAGTGAGAGTTCAGTGAATTAATTATTCATTAATTCACAATCAGTGAACTCACATGCAACTGAAGATTCTCCACAGTTAACTACATGCATGTCAAATCCATTGAAGACCCAGTTGAGATAACATGTGAAAGGGACAGTTTGGAAATCAATTGTGATTTGATCATACATGCATTGGATATGCTTATGAGCATGTGAAAACTAGGAAATTCGCAAGGAATCATCATTGTGAGAATTTGAATTGCAGAGATTGTGCAGAGGAGGCAAGTTGTCTGGACACAGGAATTGGCACATGTATTTGTTTATTTGTGTATGACAGTGTGAGACGATTGTATTGTACTGAGAGATCTTGGATTATAGTTTTGTATGATATTGTTTCATGATTCATGATATACATAATATATGATAGTGGGGTTTTTAGCTTTACGCTTTCCCGGTAAAACTTATGAGTTATGTGTTCTTGATATTTCACTTTGTGATTGTGGTTGTGATCGTGGTTTAATTTTCTGCAAGAATAATAGTAGAAGCGATTATGTATTTAACAGTGGCATATAATTGTTATATCAGGAGAATTGCAGGAATATATTAAGTGTATTGAAATTTCTACATGGTATCAAAGCCATGGATGCCATGGACTTACGGAAGTGAGGTGCGAACATAATCGTATTCTCGTAGGTCTCGTCTCTAGCAGGGTGTGAACAATAATTCTTGCACCCTACTCAAAGGAGAGGTGAGGACTTCCTGAGAATTCTCATAGTCTACCTTAAGGAGAGGTGCGAACCCCCCTCACCCTATAGTGCATTACAGTGTGAACTTCCCAGTCAAGTTCGCAGGCTATAAAAAAGCGGGGTGCAAACTTCCCTCAAGCTACCAACAGGTGGGGTGCGAACCTCCCAAGGAAAGAGGGATTTCATAAGTTGAGTTTTGTGGTTGGATAACATTTGAATTTGCAAGATTTTCCCAGTGAGACACTTTATTCAAGATCGAAAATGTCTTTCAATGGCTTGAGGTTGGAGTATGCACTCGAGGGTAGCTCAAACTACATTGCTTGGAAGGACAGGATGGAAGCAGTACTCGAAGACAATGGCTTGAAGGGTTACATTGACAATGATGTTCCTAAGCCGGATGTGACAGACACTGCAAATCTTGATGCATGGAAAAATAAAGTTGCAAAGGCGAGGAGGATTCTATTGGAGGGAGTATGAGACAACATTGTCTCAAGTCTCCATGGGAAAACCACACCACATGCAATGTGGAAGGTTTTGATGGATCTGTTCCAAAACAGTAGCGACCATAGGAAATTGGTACTCAAAGATAAACTCAGGAAGATCAATATGGAGAAGGGCGACACCATTCCAAAATATCTCACGAAGTTTGTCCAATGTCGGGATGAGCTTAGAAGTGTGGGAATAATAGTCGTTGCTAATGATTTGGTGAGCTTGGCGCTCCTAGGTCTTCCCAAGAGTTGGCACAGTTATCAAGACTCTGTCAATGGAAGGGACAATTTTCCATATTGGGAACGACTATGGTCGGATCTAGTGCAAGAGGAGTTCAGGCGGAACACCAGAGATGGATCTTCATCAAAGCAGGATGATGAAGAGGATTGTTCTTTGACTACCAAAGCAAGGAAAGGGAAAGAAAATAAATTCCATCCAAAATCTGAGTCTAAAGTCAAGAAGATGGATTTTTCCAAAGTGAAGTGTTTTCACTATCACCAACATGGGCATCTCACTACTAACTGTCCAAAGAAGAGGAAGAACAAAATGGTTGTTGGAGATGCAACTGGTGAGGCTCTTGTCTCACAATTTGAACTTGACTTTTCTTTGATCGCATGCATAGCTTCAAGTGCATCAGGATTGGTGTGGTATTTGGATAGTGGCGCTTCCTTCCAGATGATGGGAGATAAAGAATATTTCATTGACTTGGAGGAGAAATATCTTAGAATGCATATAGAGATGGGTGATGATGGACGATAAAGGGCGACTGGTATTGGTACCATTACCTTTCAAAGAGAGTCAGGTAAACCATTTCAATTGAAAAATGTTATGCATGTTCCAAGTCTGAAGAAAAACTTGGTCTCAGTTGCCATGTTGGACGACAGAGGCTATGATGTTGTTTTTAGCAATGGAAAAGCCTACCTATGACATAAAGCAATGGGTCAAGTCAAGAATATAGGGATTTGATTTAAGAATCTCTACATGCTAGAGGTAGATGGCTATGGTGCAATGATAGGAAAGGAAAAAAAAGTGGTGAGACAGGATGAGGGTGAATTATGGCACTAGTGATTAGGCCATCTTCATCATGGAGCCTTGAAGATCATGCAACAAATATATACTAGACTTCCAAGGGGAACACTTGCTTAGTCAGATCAGTGCAAGGGGTGGACCCTGGGGAAGTATGTAAAGTCCACCTTTCATGAAAAGGAGAACCGTGCTTCGGTGATCCTGGAGAGAATTCACACAGACGTGTGTGGACCATTCTCGGTTGCTTCAACAACAAAACACAGGTATTATGTTATTTTTGTTGATGAATTTTCTCGTAAATGCTAGATATTCTTCATGCAGAAGAAGGATCAAACATTCTCAAAGTTCTATGAGTTTAAAGCATTGGTGGAGAAAGAGTTGGGGAAGCAAGTGAAGGCTCTAATGAGTGATAATGGTGGTGAATACATCTCTTAGGAATTCAAAGACTTCTGCAGCAGAGAAGGAATTTGAAGAGAACTCATAGCGCCTCATAACCCATAGAAAAATGGGGTCGCAGAGAGAAAGAACAAAACGATCGTGGGTGCAGCATGAGCGATGTTGCATGACCAGATCCTACCAATGCATTTGTGGGCAGAAGCATGGAATACTGTAGTTTATGTGTTGAACCATTGTCCTCATAGAGTACTTGGCATGAGTACACCTGAAGAAGATTTTAATGGTAAGAAACCTGATGTTTCTCATTTTAAAATTTTTGGCTCATCTGTTTTTGTGCATGTGACCAAGGATTCCAGGAAGAAGTTGGAACCGACTGCTGAAGTTGGGATATTTTTGGGGTACACAGAAACACCCCATAATTATCATGTGTATTTTCCAAACAGTAATATGACTATTATGCGACGGGATATAAAATTAGATGAGGGGAAAGCCATGAGGTTGTTGCTTGAGAGGGAGATAGAATTGCATGCAGAAGAGGAATTGTTGGTTCCCAAGGATGAGTCTCAAGATGTGGATCAACCACATGAGGAGGTTCATGGAGTGGAGGAAACCACTCAAGCAGAGCCAGCCATCAGAAATGACAGAAGGTGCACCACAGAAGCTGACAGATTGATACTAGATGTTGCACAGAATGTAGGAGCCCCTACTTCATAGTGTAGACAAAGACAGTCTCCTGATCGATTTGCTGGATACATGGCTCTCATGAGCAAATGTATTGTGATTGAACCATCTTCCTTTCAGGAACCAGTGCAGGATCCCACTTGGGTTGATGCTATGGTATAGGAGTATGACTCCATTGTCAAAAATAGTGCATGGGAAATTGTCCCAAGACCAGTCAACAAATCAGTGGTAGGTTCGAGATGGATCTACAAGGTAAAGCAAGTTGTTGATGGAAGTGTGGAGAAATACAAGGCTAGGTTTCTGTCCCAGGGCTTCTCACAGATCAAGGGGATAGATTATGGTGAGACCTTTGCACCTGTTGCAAGGTACTCTTCCATAAGATCCATCCTTGCACTCTCAGCGCAGATGGGCTGGTGCATTCATCAGATGGATGCAAAAATTGTGTTCCTCAATGGGATCATTGAGAAAGAAGTGTACACTGAATAACTAGAAGATTTTGAGACCTTTGATAGAGAGTCGCATGTGTGCAAACTCAAGAGAGAACTGTATGGGTTGAAGAAAGCACCTTGTGCTTGGTATACTCAGATAGACACCTATTTCACCAGATTGGGCTTCACCAAAAGTGAAGCATATGCAAACCTATACCAAATTTTGGTGGAGGGTAAGATTTTAATAATTGTTCTTTATGTTGATGATTTAATACTGACTGGTGATGAGAAGTTGATACACTCATGCAAGGATGACCTTGCAAAGGAGTTATAGATGAAGGATTTGGGCCTTCGTCATTATTTCCTTGGATTGGAAATATGGAAGCGAGATGGTGAAATTTTTGTGTCTCAAGGAAAGTATGCAAGAGAGATATTGGGTAAGTTTCACATGGAGGGTTGCAAGCCCATGGATACTCCTCTTCCAAAAAAATGGAGGAAAGAGGATGCTACTTCTGGAGAGGTAGTGGATGCTACTGTCTATCGACAGTTATTGGTTTTGCTAATGTATTTAGTGAACACGAGATCGAACATTTTCTATGCGGTTAACCAACTAAGTCAAGCGATGGTTAAGCCTACCAAACTCTTTTGGAAGGCGGGTAAGCATGTCCTGAGATATTTGAAGGGCACATCTGAGTATGGATTATGGTACAGACAGATGGATGACGTGAAGTTGCATGGCTTCATGAATGTAGATTGGGCAGGCAACCCAACAAATAGAAAGAGCACATCATGGGGGATCTTTAGTATCAAATCTACAGTTGTTTCTTGGTACAGCAGGAAACAAAGATCCATGGCACTTAGTTCAACGAAAGTGGAATACATGGTAGCAAGCCAAGCTACATGTGAGGCTATCTGGATGAGAAAGATCTTGGTTGGTTTTTTTGGTTCTCATTTAGATCCGACAGTGATTTATTGTGATAATAAGAGTTGCATTAAACTCTCGATTAATCTTGTATTTCATGACAGATCTAAGCATATAGATATATGGTATCATCATCTCAGAGATTGTGTGCAGCATAAGATCATGTTGCTTCAATACATTCCTATGGAAGATCAGGATGTAGACATTCTGACGAAGGCGCTCACCAGGAGCAAATTCGAATATCATAGAGATAGGATTGGGGTGAAGGATAATCCCTTTCTTGTTGAGAGGGAGTGTTGAAAAGTAAAAAAGAAACATGTGTCTAATTTACTTTTCCCTTAAATAAATTAGACAATAAATATTAATCTATTATTTCATTTATAACTGGGTGATTTGGATTTGTAACAGAATTATAAGTGTAGTTAAGTGATTTAAGCTCAGTTGCACTAGTGAGAGTTCAGTGAATTAATTATTCATTAATTCACAATCAGTGAACTCACATGCAACTGAAGATTCGCCACGGTTAACTGCATGCATGTCAAATCCATTGAAGACCCAGTTGAGATAACAGGTGAAAGGGACAATTTGGCTATCATTTGTGATCACACATGCATTGGATATTCTTATGAGCATGTGCAAACTAGGCAATTCGCAAGGAATCATCATTGTGAGAATTCAAATTGCAGAGATTGTGCAGAGGAGGCAAGCTGTCTGGACACAGGAATTGGCACATGTATTTGTTGATTTGTGTATGACAGTCTGAGACGATTGTATTGTATTGAGATCTCTTGGATTAGAGTTTTGGATGATATTGTTTCATGATTCATGATATACATAATATATGATAGTGGGGTTTTTATCTTTACGCTTTCCCGGTAAAACTTTTGTGTTATGTGTTCTTGATATTTCACTTTGTGATTGTGGTTGTGATCGTGGTTTAATTTTCTGCAAGAATAATAGTAGAAGCGATTATGTATTTAACAGTGGCGTATAATTTTTATATCATAAGAATCACAGGAATACATTAAGTGTATTGAAATTTCTACAAGAACCCTGAGCCCAAATAGGCTCTAGAAGTGGATCTAACTCTTGTGTAGGAGTTGGATCAGTGTGGGCTAAAGCTTGCTGGACTAAAGAGTACGCTAATTCAGCTGTGGACAAGGGCATGGACATGCTTGGGTGCCCTATCCCATCCATCCCGGTTGATGGGGAAGGAAGTATCCACGGATCGTTGAAGTAAGTCGTGCGGAACGACGAAACTTGAAAAATCTCAACCTTACAGTGATTGGATATAAACTTGATATGACCTTGAGGGGGCAGGTAATCAAAGGTACCCATCAAAGATGGGCACAAACCAACTCCTACGTTGACTATCCTTGGTTGAATATTATCAATCATCGGGACCGTGGATGCACCCAATGAAGGGTCAGGTCTGGAGAAGGACAATTGATCGATGGTCACAATCTGACCCTCGTGTGGAAAAAACAAGACCCAGAAAACTGTAGCAACCACATCTTGCATGGCATAAGTCCAACTCCTCCCTAACAAGAGGTTATAGTCGAGGGATGTATCGACTACTTCTACTTCGACACACACGGTCTTCCCTCCTAACTGCACGGGGAAAGAGGGAATGATACCATGTGGTCGGAATGAACGACCATTGAAAGCAGTGAGGAGAGTAGGTGACAGAGACAAAATGGGCTGGCCAATGGCCTTCCAACATGCCAACGACATAACGCATGTCGAGGCACCCTCATCAACCACCGTGCAAAAGATATTCCGAGTAAAAGTTTTTGTGGGATAAGCCACTACTATCTGAAATGCTACGTGGTAAGGTAGATGAGGTTTTAATTTGGTTGTATCCAAGATGATTGTACCCGGATTACAAGTCTCAGTAGATCCTAAAGCGGTTAGCAAGGATTTCCTCTAGGAAGGGAAGCTTTGGAGGACCTCCAAAGTGGACATCGCACAAGGGGTTTGTGATAAATCCTCCACCACAGAATAGTTCTGGGCGGCCCTTGCGTTTGGGTTGTGAGAAGCGTTTTTTATTACACCTTTGGGGATGCATGTCATTGTTTCACCCAATGTCTTCTCAATCTGTAGAGGAAGAGATGGGAGTTCAAATTCTTTTCCCTTCTCAGAAGTGCTTGGTTTACTATAGTCATGCGCTCTAGTCAATATAAAAGCATCACCCTTCACCATATATACATTCGCGGATGCGGGGTTGTTCGAAGATGGAGAGGGTCCTTGGTTGCCCCCTTCCGTGCTTGTAGAGGCCTGGGTTAGATTTTGCCCATGTTGAAAAGGATTGGGTAACACAGCAGGTTGTTGCTATGTCACAAAATTTTGAGCTTCGGCAAGCCGGGGACACTGGTGGATCGGGTGGTCTTCTGCGCACAGGTTTCCTGGATACCATGCCTTCCATTTCTCAGTGTTTCCCCCACCATCATTATCAGTGGGTTTCTTAACCCCCTTACCCTTCTTTCATTGCTTTTTCTTTCCTTCAGGCTTCTAGGTGGAATTTGGATTATTCGATTGCACTGTGTGTACATCTGACATTTTGGTAGGGGGAGCAGCCAAAGAAGTGGTTTGGTTGGCCGTTGTGTGTTGTATAGACAACTATTGCAACTACTTCATCAGTTGCTCAATGATCTTTGTTTGTGTTGAACCAACAATACCATCGGCATGTGGTCTAGCTCTCTGTCTAGTTTTATCAAGTATTGAGCATGGTGCATCTGGCAAGATCTCGTATAATAAACCGGGTTGAGAATATATTAGCTCAAGTTGTTGAGCTCTCATGATGGCGTATTCTTCAGAAAATACTCCCGACGTTGTGACATATTTGGATAACTATGGGACCAAAGACTTAAGGAACCACTTGAGAAGGAATGCTGGTGGGACTGGTACCTTAATTAAATTCTTTCGGCATCTCCATTCTCGGATGTGATCAGAGATATGGTTTGCTTTTGTCTGTGAAAAATTGGCCAACAATTCTGTGCCAGCGTCGTATCTCATAGGTAACTAAAAATGGTTTAGGAAAGCCATCGCCAGTTCACCGAAGGAAGAGTATATTGAGCGATTGAGCTCAATGTACCATTTTGCGGCACTCCCAATGAGAGTACATTGAAACAATTGCAACTGTACGGAGTCGTCCTTCAACGAGTTAGATGAGCACCAAAGATGGAAGGTAGTCACATGATCTCCTAGATCTTCGTTAGGCTTGGCTTTGAACTTTGGGATGTTCGAAGGCAACTTCGTTGGCATAGAAGGCCAACGTGGATCATGATAGATAGGTTCATTCAACAACCTTGTCAAGTCTGGCAAATGCAAGGTTGCCAGGAAGGGTACTTTGGGTTGTTGGTGATAACCAGGGAAAAAGGGGCCTAGAGTTTAACTGGCACCAGGTTGCCAGGAAAAGTTTGTTTGCTGGCCTAGGTTCTGGTAAAAACCATGACCATGGCCAGCCTATGGATTTTTCGTGTGAGGAGACATCATCGACTGATTTCCAAAATAGGACATAGATGGTTGGGCATGCATTGCATTCGAAGGACTTTGGGAAGGGTTGCCCCATGTCGGTCCCATGGGGATAGACATAGTACTTTGTCCGGGGTTCCATTGATTGTGGAAAGAATCACCCCAGATTGGCATTCTGGATGAGGGAACAGATCGCTGCCAAGAATTCCAAGGCCCTAGTGTGGAAGAAGTTCCTGGGTGTGCCCCCTATGTAGGAATAGCACCCTTCATAGGAATAGATTGTCTGAAACCGGGATTGCCCCCAGTCAGGAAAGAAGCTGATGAGAAAGCATTGTTACCAAACACACCAAATAAAGAAAATGATGTTGAACCTACTAGCATATTATGCGAAGGTGGTCCTTGACTCCATACTCCAAATAAACTATGGTGTGTAGGCATCTCGGCGGATGGTTGGTGTGTGCCATCGAGAGAAGGGGACGAAGGAGGTATATGATATCCTCCATAAGGGAAAGCATTAAAAGGAGCAGAAATGCCCCCCATGTGGCCTTGCAGAGGAGCGTTAGAGCTCCCTGCCCCCAGACCTGAAGTCTGTGAAATGGAGTAGGAAATTACAGGACTTGTACCTGAAATAGGCATCCTGTATGAGAACGGAGGGCCTGTCACACTTGGTGTGAAAGGGTTTGTAGCCGCCGCCAAAGATGGTATCGAACCACTGTGTGAGGTAGAGGTGGTTGAGACCATGGTGGCTTGAACCAATGACGGTGGTTTAGGAGGTGGAAACTCTCCTGTAGTGACAATCGTAGTGGGAATTGAAGAATTCCCAAAAGGAGTAACAACATTTTCTTCCATTGCTGCATATGACACTTCCTGGAACCCGTAAGGATGAATCAGTATGGTGATGGGTGCTGAAAGATCAGTGGTTGAGGTTTCAACTAGACCAAAATTTTTACTAAAACAGTCTATTCCTCTAGATGTTGGTCGGGCACAATTTCTCATGACCTGGTCGCTTCAAAAGACCCTTGTTGGTCTAGCTTTCACCTTAGTGGTGGCAGGGGTGGCTCTAGTGTAATCAACGATAGGCCCAGAAGCCTTCGTGATCGGCGGAGCTTGTCATCCTCCACTGTGTGAGAAGATCAAAGACACCCTAGGGTGTTTTATTCCTTCAAAAACAACACACACTAAAAAAGTCCCTATAAGATAAGACAGGCAAACACTAAAGTAATTGGAAGAACAGTTACAACAAACAACACTAGAGCAACTTATCGGTGTAAGTGCAACTCAAATATGAAAGCACCCTCTGGGTATACTCTGCAAAGCGTGGCCCGATGTCTATCCTAGGTACCGTTGTATACCCCCGCAGTCACCTGTGTATGTCCCTAAAAACATGAGCAACTAGGTTGCCAACGCACGAATAGTCACCAGGCGGGTACAGTCGAAAGTTGGGTAGACCACAATGAGCAGGGTATCGAGCCCGAAACCTACCAAGGGTATCAAAATAAAGTGGTCTGGAAGACAACTAAGGACCTAAAATGGATTCGAGACCCACAAAGCTCCGTGGCAAATGCAATCGATGGAATCCCAAGACAAGCCCTCTATATGTGTTCTCCACTACGATTGGTCCAGCTTTGGAGGGGTTATCTCTGCTACCTTTCCGTACGCGACCTTGTGTTTATCCCCTATGTTAGAGGGGGGTCCTGGATAACTTTCACGATACTGGACTTGAACACTCCCTAACTAAGACTCCATTGTTTGATTTTAATGGCCTTGAAGAGTTTCCTCTCCAACCTAATTCAAGGCCCTAATCCCAAACTAATTGGTTGACCCTACAAATGTAAAAGTCTAATGAATTTTAGAATTAACATTAATTTTATGGCTTGTCTTATGTCAAAGGTTATGAAAGTGAAACTAGTGATGTTTGAAAGACGAAAGTAAAAATGAAAAGAAAGATGGAAACAAAAACCTTCAAAAAACTTTAAAAAAATTTCCAAGATCTTTGAACAGCAAACTCAAAACAAAATTTCACTCTACTATGAGCTACTTATGATCTAAGTAAACTGCAAAGAACTTATGAAAGCAAAGACTCTTCCTTGGTTACTTAATGCAAAACAACACTTTTCAACCAAACAAAGAAATAAAGGATTTTTTTTTTATTTGAATGCTCACAAAGCAAAAAGGAAAAATATCAACAAGTCAAAACCAAGAAAAACTTCTGGCCTAATTGCAGATCGCAAAGAATCACTTCAAAAAATCACACACTAGCAACTTAAAAAAGGACTCTCACACTTGTCTAAAACCCTAAAGGAAATTTTAATGAAAACTTTTAAATGAAAAAAGAAGGTTATGGCTGAGATCAAACCTAAGCTATTGACTGCTATGACAAAGATTCAAGATCCTAATAGGTATAACTCTTGTCATGGGAAAGGATGACTGCCTCTCCTTCAACAAAAACTATCCTTCACAAGCACACTACTGACAGCTCAACAGCAAGCGTGTGCACGCAAGCTATGTAGAGTCAGAGGGCGTGTACACACGTGCTGGCCTTATACAGGCTGCGTGTATTTCTAAAACTCTGAAACAAATAAAAATAGGAAATCCAAACCAGGCAGAGACCACTGATACTGAGAACCAGGATCTCTTGAAGGCTCAGACACTTTCTTTAACAGAAAAAAGAAAACAATGTAAGGAAAAATTTGTAGAACAAACCAATCTGAGGTGAACCCTAAGCTATAGACTGCAAACAACAAAGACTAGAAAGAGTTCCAGAAAACCCCTGAGAATGATTGATTATGATAGGGAAGAGGATGACTCCCCCAAAATATTTTTGGAATCATACACGCTACTGTTACTTATTCAACTAGCGTTTACACGTGGGCTATAAGAAAGTAGGGCGTGGGTACACATGTGCATACCTTATTCAGGCCGCGTGTACCTTTGTGATTCTCGAAAAAAATATAGTCAAGCAAAGAAACAGAGATAGCTAGTATGGAAGATCAGAATATCTGTTAGCTCAGACTTTGCAGAAACTTCAAAAAAAGGAAAGAAAACCAATCTTTTAAAAATACCCAAAAATATTCCTAGGAACCCTAGAGACTTCCCTAGTATGGTCGCCAAATTTGTTGTGAGTGGGAAATCCCCTTACGGACTAGCAAATAGGGTTATATTATGCATGCATATATGACCAAAAGAAACCTACTTTCTACCTTCATCCCTAGACCTAATCCCCACTACTTTTCAGCAAATACATGGTTAGACCAACATACCTTATTTCGGGCGTTCAATGTCGATCCTTCTTCACGCTTGATCGCTTGTTAGCAGCTCTCCTCCCAAGGTTGACCTGCATACAAAACAAGCAACAAACTACACATGCATTTTACCTATAGACTAATGGGTTAGAGATTCAAACATATATTTAATAACCTATGAAGAACTCATAAAGTGGGACGGGAAAATCATTTCTTTATTACTTTTAATGAATCAACTTACAATGTCGAGACCGGCCACTGCTCTGCGAACCTGATCCTAGGCTCCTCTTCAAATGTCCTCCAAATTCTTTTCTCTATATCTCTCCTTGCACAAGGATGGCTAAAGGGTTGGGACAATGGGAATGTGCAATTAGGCAGATTTTCTTTACTATCATTCTCCTTTTCCAAATGGAATCCCTACCCCTTCTTTTATAGGCTATAAGGAGCTAGGTATTTGGTCGAACCCTTGGCCATGCATGGCCGAGAGTTTCATTTAACTCACCCAAAGCTGTGTGTTCCATCGGCAACTTTCCTTTTTTCATGCTTTTGTAGGTACACGTGGGTTGTTTTAGGTCAGCTAGTGTGTACACACGTGCAGTAATGGAGTAGGGCATGTGGGCCTTTATAAAAGAGGTTTTTTAAAGAGTTGTTGAACAATTTTTTGGTTAAGAAGGAATCTGAGATGGCCTGCTGCTAGGTAATCATGTCTGGTGCAAATTAGCGTTATAACACCATCACATCTCTTCTCAGAGATAATCCACCACCATTCTAGCAAGCTTGTTTTCCACTGCATTTTATAGTTTCAACCTATTTCCTTATTGAATAGAAACCAGTTTTACTGTACATATGTTATTATTTGTTAAGCATATTTTGATAATAATCTGTATTCATTTCTTTCTGCTCATAAAATCTGGATCAGTGGTATCAAAGCGGTCTGCAACTTATCGTTCTTAATGCATGTCCCCAATGAGGTCAAGGTACAAAGAATTGGGTCTCAAGCTTATTTCTCTTGAGGACAAAATCTCTCGCATGCCCAAGTGACCTCTCATGGTGGGAGAAAGGAAAGATGACGAGACAAGAGATCCCTTCAAAATGTTGCTCGAGGAAACCCTCACACAACAGAGGAACGATATGATGGATAGTTTTGCCCAAATCCTTCGGTGGCTACCAACATGTGACGCATCTTCCTCAAATGGAGGCGCCACCCTCTTCAAGGTACAAATAAACTTAGATATTCCTATATTTGAAGGTCAGATAGACGCAAATGTTGTAGAAAAATGGTTGAATCTTCTAGAAGGTAATTTCTCTGTCCATAACTTCTCGAATAGACAAAAGATTACTTTTGCGCTCCTTAAAGGTGTTCCCCATGTTAAATATTGGTGGGAAAATTTTTGTGAGAAGAAGGAAATAGAGGAACCCTC
>JASDQU010713971.1:9794-23694 GCA_032191745.1 Picea mariana | reverse complement strand
AAAGTTTTAAATAAGTAAAATGTCCCTAGAAAAAAAATAATCTATTCATCAAGAATCAAGGATTTTTTATCACTATCTAAATGAATATATCCAGAATAACAAGGTGTAAAAATCATCTATCTAACTTATCAAAGATTTTTCAACCTGCGCATTTTATTCATATCAAAAGTGGAAAACTTAGTTATATATTATTTAATTTTGAAATATATCCCAGTTAAATTATAATATCTGTCAATAGAAAAATCATTGGTGTCAACCTAATAATTTATAAAATCAATCCTTAGTGTAATACTACGGCAATTCGGAATCTTCATCTAAAATCTTACTAATTCACTATTTCTGATCAAGAGAAGTTATGTATAACTCACTCAATCTATGGGTCAATTTATTTTGGAAAACCTAAACATTCAAGGTTATAAACCATAATTATCTCTTGTTAACTAAACATTTATTAATTCCATTACCACAAATAAACCCTTCAATTAAGTAATGTTAACTTAGAGTCCACACAGTGAGATAAAAATTCAGATTTCAAAATTGGCCAATTGTCTTTATATAACTTAACCAATATAAATCTATGTTTTGATCATCGCGCTTTCAAGAATTTCTCAATAAGCTTAGACAAAAATAACTAGAGATTTTTACACATATAAATCTATGTTTTGAGAACAGCTATGCCRGATCTAATTATTGTTATAATTAATAATTGGATCATTACATATTCATATACAACAAAAATTATGATTGCCGAATTATAGCATTGCTCATAGGACACAATCCTTCCATTTGCATTAGGTACACGAATTTAGTTTTTRAGTATCATTGGAATTGAAATTTCTTACATTCAACACAAATACAATTTAATCATAATTTTTGTATAAAGACTAAAATATTCTTGTTTTGAATATTCAACAATAGTTTCATACGAATTCCTAATACATAATTACAAATGTTTATCCTCAGTTCGGATTTAATAATAGTACACATAATTTAATCGAATAATAAAATGATTGAATAAAAATATTGTAACCAGTTGTTTGTTCATGCTTGATGTTGATATTCAATTTGCATTATTTGCACAATGCTCCCCTTCTCGCATGCTAATCAAATTTATTCATCGGTACCTCCCAGCCAACGTTAGGGGTACTCTTCTTCCCTCTTATTCCCCCGATCTGTAAAGGGGTCACACATAGAAAACCAAACTAAATAGCACAAACTTTACCTGGAAATGAGAGGCTTCCACCTCTTGCACAAGTTTGTAGCCCAACTCTCCACAAGTAAACTAATCAGTAAAAAATTTCAGCAGCATAACATTCATCCAACAATAGGTAAGTTATCCCTTCCTCACCATTTCTTTTATAGGAAAAATTGCATTGACAGATGTTCTCTCATGCACAATTAAACAATTTTAAATAATTAAATTAAGGATTATTCACCCACAACACATGTCACACTCTCCCCAAGTTGCACATGTTAAATCCCCTTTTATTTTTAATCAATTAATCATTTTCCCTCACACCCACAATTAGTTCCTATTTTTCCTCTTAGTTCTCAATCCCTCTTTTATTATGTCCCCTAACTAAATTTCAGTTTGATTTTGATTAGGACTCTTCTCTTAGTTAGGATTTAGTGGTTTATTGACTTAGGATACTAACTCTATGTTAACACCTCATTCTCTCATGAAACAATTTCTTTTTAATTAAAAATTATTTTTTATTATTTTCATGCACACATGTGCACAAACCCAACTTTTGATTCTTGTTCTTCTTTTACTAAATTTATTAAGTATAAATTCCATTAACCCTTTTAATTTTTTATTTAGTCAAACCTCTCAAAATTAGACTCTTTGTTAGTTTTCTAGTTTATAATTTAATAATTAATTGTATGTTCTTTTCTAACAAAGTATAAGAATTTTTGTTTGATTTTCTAGGCTCTCTAGATTTTTATTTTTATTTTATTGACTCGCAATTTTGTTTTCATGATGTGCCCTTCAAGACACACTTCCATGCTCCAAGGGTGCCACTTGACAGTGACTAGTTTGGAAGTTGTCAGACGCTTGGAGTCAACACTCCACTAGTCGATCTTGTTTGAGACTAAGGGATTTTTTAGGCATAAGGTATCTGCCTTATTTTTTTCCCCTCAGTAATCCTCATGAGTGATTGTCTCAGTCTTCCCTCATTGCATCGTGAACCTCTTAAAATAAGGTAATTGTTAACCTTAGTTCAGGTCACGGCGAGAATGCTAGTAGGCTGTGACAGGGACGTTTCCACACCTCTCCCTCATTCGTCTAGTATCTGTGTATGACCCCTTTACTCCTTANATTAAGGATTATTCACCCACAACACATGTCACACTCTCCCCAAGTTGCACATGTTAAATCCCCTTTTATTTTTAATTAATTAATCATTTTCCCTCACACCCACAATTAGTTCCTATTTTTCCTCTTAGTTCTCAATCCCTCTTTTATTATGTCCCCTAAATAAATTTCAGTTTGATTTTGATTAGGACTCTTCTCTTAGTTAGGATTTAGTGGTTTATTGACTTAAGATACTAACTCTATGTTAACACCTCATTCTCTCATGAAACAATTTCTTTTTAATTAAAAATTATTTTTTATTATTTTCATGCACACATGTGCACAAACCCAACTTTTGATTCTTGTTCTCCTTTTACTAAATTTATTAAGTATAAATTCCATTAACCCTTTTAATTTTGTATTTAGTCAAACCTCTCAAAATTAGACTCTTTGTTAGTTTTCTAGTTTATAATTTAATAATTAATTGTATGTTCTTTTCTAACAAAGTATAAGAATTTTTCTTTAATTTTCTAGGCTCTCTAGATTTTTATTTTTATTTTATTGACTCACAATTTTGTTTTCATGATGTGCCCTTCAAGACACACTTCCATGCTCCAAGGGTGCCACTCGACAGTGACTAGTTTGGAAGTTGTCAGACGCTTGGAGTCAACACTCCACTAGTCGATCTTGTTTGAGACTAAGGGATTTTTTAGGCATAAGGTATCTGCCTTATTTTTTTCCCCTCAGTAATCCTCATGAGTGATTGTCTCAGTCTTCCCTCACTGCATCGTGAACCTCTCAAAATAAGGTAATTGTTAACCTTAGTTCAGGTCACGGCGAGAATGCTAGTAGGTTGTGACAGGGACGTTTCCACACCTCTCCCTCATTCGTCTAGTATCTGTGTATGACCCCTTTACTCCTTATGTGAGTCGGGTTATCAAGTGTCACCATACATGTATCTACTGACAAAGATAATGTCAATAATCCATATACATGAAATCCATACTAAATCATCATCAATAATAAATGCATATAAATCAATCACTCAAACCAAAATAAATTTCCACTCCCTGACTCAATCTAGGGTTCAAGGAAGTCGGTTGATGCCATCAACATCCTCAACCTATGACGTTTCTTGCACAGTCAGGAAACCTCATCACAATACCTATCAATACTATACATAAATAAAATAACAAATGAATATCAATACTAAACACAAAATAACTCATACCAAAATATAATCATAGTGTATCATGTTTTAATCGGATCACTTGCTTGCAAGTGTCCTTAAAGAATAAGTCAGTGTATAAGTGTGATCAGTGGAACTAGATGTTATACCAACATCTTTTAGAAAGGGTTTTCCAAGAAGGTGATCAGGTGTTTCTCCGACTCCAAACTTATAATCAAACCTCACTCAAATCCCATGGCCACCGAAAATTGGCACCCAAATTTTATGGCCCCTATCATATTATCAAATGCATTGGTCTAATTGCCTACAAACTAGCACTTCCAGCTGCCTCCAAAATATGTCTAGTGGTCCATGTTTCTTGTTTGAAGAAAGTGGTAGGTCAAAATTGCAAGGTTCAAATGATCTTTCCTTAGTTAGATGAAGAAGGCTCCATTTGGATGAAACCAGAATCCATACTTGACATGTGTGAGCATCACTTGCATGGTAGAACTATCAAAGAAGTGTTGATCAAGTGGAAGGATGGGTCTCCAAAGGATGTAACTTGGGAACCATCGTCCATATGACAATATTTTCCACATCTTCATCCTTGAGGACAAGGTTTCTTTTGAAGGAGGAGAGCATGTTAGGATCCGACCCTAATCCCTCTTAGTTGGTCATTATTTAGCATGATATATTTTCCATGTAATAAATGCCGACATTAGTTAATAAGGCCTATTAAATAAATTTGAACAAGTCAATATAAGAAGACCTAATAGAAGCTTACACTTCCAGAAAGATCTTCCTCTAGAATGTTCTTTAGAAGATAGAATTAGTATAAATAAGAGTAGGAGGTATGAGAAATATTTTCTTGAGAAAGTATTGTAACAAATATCTGCTCTACTAGAGGTTTCTCCCTCGAAGAGACAAGTGAACATTGCTTTATTGAAATAAAGGCATTATTTCTAGTATTATTTTTTGTATTTCTCTCTCAATATTTTATCGTTCCCTTGATAATTGCTAAATATTCTCGTTTCTACATAATATATTACATATGGTACCTTACACTCCATCTGGGTATTCTATTTGAGAATCTTTGATAACATATTTTACATTGGATGGCATGGAATTATTATAGCATCCAATTATAATTGAGTTATTTGGTTTTTTCTCTTCTGGAATCTGGTTTAGCATCTTTAAAAATCGCAAATTGAAATCTCTAATTCTCTCTCCCTTTCTCAAGTGGATTTGGGTGAATTGTGTGAGCAATGTATGATATGAAAAAAAGGGTGCATATGTGGTCATGAACATAGTTTCCAAATCATCAAATGATGAAATTGACCAAGAAGGAAGGGACATGTACCATTTGTAGGCTAAACCTATCAACATATGCAAACAAAATCTCACCATTACATCATCTTGTTCTATTAGATATATTTCACTCATAGACAAAAATTGGTCCATATGTCTCTTTGGGTCCATCACTTTGTCTCTTGAAAATATTGGTAAGACTCCTTGTGGAAGAGTAGGTAATTGGTGATGTTCCCCTAAAAGGTTGAATGGGATATTAATAACCCTTCTTCATGGGATTATTTGTCTCCCTTGTCTCTCTTCTTGATTCTCAAGAATTTAATTTCTTCCTTCTTCTCTGTCACCCATTATTTGAGTTTCTCTTTTTGTAGTCTTAGAACTTTCTCCAACTTCAAAATTTTGAAGTTGTTTACTTTTTCTTCTTGTTATTGGTCCTTTGTATGTTTCCAATCTTTTCTTAATTTCCATCTCTTTGTCTTTGTCTTCTTTTGATTTCTCTTTCTTATTCATGAGCAATATTTTCCCATGATATTTCTAGTTATGCTCAGGTTCTTGTTGTTTTTATTGTCAAGTTATACAACTAATGCAATATGCTCTACGAAACCAACCTTTTTCTCTCCCAATTATGGTCACCGAAAATGTTGATCTAAAATACTAATTTACGGTCTTGAAATCAACCTCATGTGGATATGAATCCCCCTATGTTTTTAGATAGGTGCTCCTCCTTTTTTTATTATAAACTTATAAACGTAAATAAATAAAAATCTGARAAGGACTAGACTTTGTAAAATCTAACATTCACATTCAGAATAGTACCTGATATTGGGAACATGTATATTTAAAATAAAACCATATATACAATATTTTGCAAAGTAGATAAACCAAATGGGTATGATAAATAAAAGGTTGGCATTTCCATCACAACATTCATCAAGATAGAAAACRATATCCACAGTAAAGAGATAATTCTTTAAACACAAAGTAAATGTCTTAAAGAAAATATAATTCTTTAAACACAAAGTAAATGTCTTAAAGAAAATATGTGCATTTKCCCTTCAAAGAGGATTTGGATTGGGCTCCCAAGAACCATAAAATATAAATACCTGGAAGATAAGAGGAAAACAATCAAGGGTCAACCTAGTTTTAACATAATATTGGGAAATAGAAGGTAGTATCACAAATTTTTGTAGAAGAAACAGACATAAAAGGGGTGTTGGCCTTTRACCAAGTTTTGGGARATCCTTGGTCAARTTTGACCTATTTTAGGACTTCGACAGCCTATCGAAGGAGGAGCGCAAGATGAAACAGAGATCWTAGGATCTCGGCCCCTTTTTGGGTCTTTTTTTGGGTTTTGGGATTATGTAATGGGTATGGGATGTCRGCCCATGGGTTTACCCATGTTTAGGCCTATTTTGTAAAGTATAAATAGATGTCTAGGGAATGTAAAGAGGGGAATCTATGTGATGTTAGGCCAATGTTCTAAGTGTTATTGATCGATCTATGTGATCGAAGGATTGTAAGTGCTCTGTGTATACTTTTTGATTCTTGCAAAACTGAGTGCAAGTGACTGTAGAAGGCTTAGTGTTGTAACCTAGCTCGGGGAAGGAGGATCTGGCGAGGTGCGCACAGATCTCCTGTCCTGTGTGGAGTAGGGTTTTTGAGGCTCTGTGCATGTAACTGATCAATGGAAGATAATATAAGAGAAGAAGAGTTGGTGGACGTAGCCACAGGGGCGGGTGAACCACATATATGTTGTGTTTCTCTGCTTTGTGCAATGTGTTGATGTGCTTATATGTTGATGTGCTTAGTGCTTTAATGTAGATGAATGATTTGTCGATGATTAGTGTTTAATAATATGGATGGATGTTAGATCTGACTGATATACATATGCTTAGTGTTGAATCTGTTAAGACCTGATCTGTTTGATCATGCTAAGTGTTGTTAGATGCTAAATCTAGTTGGATATTGTGATGCTCTATAATTAGGGTTTGTCTGCGTTATTACCAAGAAATGAATGTTGATGAATGTTTACTGCTAAGTGCTCTCTTAAATGTTAGAATCATCGATATGTTTCCCATCTAAGGTTGCATACATTTGAGTCCTGCAACCACCCCTGCCTCTAAATCGGGTGAGACTGCATCTACTTCACAGGTGTTACAGAAAGGGCCGGTAGTTAGGGTTTTGTTGGTGCATTGTTGTAGCGTTGAACCCTTGGTCTATCCCTATGCCAACAAATGGTTTCGTTGTTGAGACCTAAAACTGTGATTGCTGGGAACTGAGAAAGAAGAAGGTTTGTGCAAAGATCTGACCTGAAATTGTGAAATCTCTGAGCATAGATCTGTCACTCTAGTGCGCAGCACTCTACATGATTTATGAAGCTCAGTGCTAAAGAAAAGAAGTCTGATCTGAAGAAAAGAGGTAAAATATGAACGCTTTGTTCTCTAATAAAGGTAAGAATAGTAAAAAGTTTTAGATCTGGAATCTTTGTGTTCTGTAGAAGTAAGATTAGTGGAAATTTTTGTTTCTAAAGTATGGATCTAGGCATGTTTGATAAGATTTGTCCTAGCTTGAAAACTAGGGCATTGATAGACGAAAGAAGATGTGATATAAGTAGATATGATAAGAATAGTGAAAAATATGTTATACCTATGTATAGAAATAATGTTTGGACTAACAAATRGATGTAGGATMCTAGAAAGAATTTTTTTCCAGATTAACTACTATGATCCTAGCGCGCAGTACAGGAAAGGTTGGGGATCAYTTAAGAGAAAGAGAGGATTAACCCTTTGTTATAGTTGCAKAAAACCAGGAAATMTGGCTAAGGAATACCCTGGTAGAAAACCCAGTTGCCTCTRTAGCAAAGCTATGGACCATGAAGTTTTGGATTTCCCTAGAATGATTGCTCAGCTTGAAAAGATGAATATGAGACAAGAAGACCACGAGAAAAGTCAAGCAACAGAGATTATGGGAAAACCCCAAAAAGAATCATAGAAAGTATTGCTACAGATGAAAGAAACCCTAAATGATCACTGACATATCAGTTTATCAGAGGTCTTCAAAGAAAAAAAATTCATTGAAGCAATAATAGGAGACTTTGACATTGATTGTGTTCTGGATGAAGAAACACAGGTGAATATCATGACAGAAAGAACTTTGGAAACTTTAAGGGAGCCTGCTATGATTCCTTAATTAGGAGGAATAGGACTATTAATAGGAAAGTTGATAAACCTATGTGGAAAGATTGCCCAGATATCTATGAGTTCCAAGGGAACTTTGACAGAGGAAGAATTTGAAGTTGTTAAATTTATTGAGGACAGCGCTCCATTTACTATGTTGCTCGGAAAACCTTGGATTGAAAGAGATCAGGCCATAAAGGAAGAAAAAGAAGTCTTAGAACAAAAGAAACAAGAGCTAAAAGATTTCATGACTAGGATGATCGCACACTTGATTGAAGAACAGGAGAACCGAGCGAAGCTATTTAAAACCAAATACTAGAATGTCGAAGCTGGAAGAACACTGGAAGACCCAAAGAGGATTGCAGTACCTATTCCATATATAGATGAAGTATTACCCCTGATTTCTAGGAGAGAATATCAACAACACGAAGTTACTATTCCAGAAGAAGATAAGAATTAGAATGGAAAAAGGAATTTCGAGATGAAGCTCACCGGAAAGAAGGCTAGAAAACTAAGTAAGAAGAGAGCTAAGATTGAAAAGTTACAGAAGGTTCCCGAGGGAACTTCGCAGAAGGAAAATTTACAAAATTGCAGCTTCAACGGAATACCAAAATAGCGTCACATGTCACTTCTCCATGGTGAAGAAATATATCCGTTAGAGACAGTATAACCGTTCGAATGACACCCCAAATGGGAAGAAAGGCATTAATGGTTAGACAGCTTGCCACCAGACCATTGGGGCTACGCCATAACAGATAGAACTGAGTTAATGAAGGCTTCTTACCTATTGCAAGAGATCAGTTACTAAGTATCTATTTATCCCATCGCACCATGCACCGAGAACACTTTTTCTAACCGTGAATTTGAGCCCGCAGATTAGTTGATTTTCACATAGTGATCATCGCGCTTTTTCCATCTATCCCACTGCATTGAAATATTACTCTTTGAACCTGAGACTTTCAAACCTGAGCGTGTATGTCGAACGAGTTCAGCGCGGCAGAGAAAATTATCGAGGAATTTCTCATCGACCTCATGACCGAAAGAGAAATTTCGATGTCTGTAGGTATACAAATGTCATCGATGAGGGGACTGCAAGCCTCTCTGTCAACTGCTCATGGAGCCGAATCATCCTGATCATCAGCATAAAAGTGAACCAAACACAGAGATTACCTAGCCCATGTGAAGTTGATCCCATCTATATTACCTGACTATATCCCGCCTCTAGGTGGCGCAGTAAGTTGTGATAGTGTACCCAGAGATTTTGAGTACACCATGGTCACTACGTACCTCCCGAAGGGGATACGTGCAGTTCGAGCACAGCAAGACAAGATTGCAGCATTGAAATTCAGTGACTTCAACCTTGGATATCGCAAGAATCACAACATGCTCTCCCTGTACAAATACCTAACCAAAACAAAGGGGAAGAACTCAAAGATCATCCCTTAGCCATGGACGATGAACCTCGTGCAGTCCACCTTGTTAAATGTCATGAAAATCCCACACTTCGGAAGATGCTAGGAAGTCAACGCCTGTGTCAAGCTCCTACTTTTGTGTTACCATGGAGGTTGTTTATGGCTAGACCACCGTATTACAGTTGATCCAATGTTGATTCATAGGATCACAGGGTTGAGTATGCAAGGACTTGACCCGCAGAAGTTCTACCCAGGGAAGGCCACAGATCGTGCGCTAGCACAGAAGATTAAGGACACATACGACGATGTCGAGAAGGGGACGTGAGGCTACAAGGTAGCCTCCATCTAGAAGGGTGTAATTCACCTAGCATGTCAGTTAATAGCTGGAAATATGGTATGCAAGAACCGACCCACACAGGTCATGGACTTTGTCGTCGACCTCACGGGGAAGTGTGTAAAAGGATTACAAATGAACTCGGTGAAGTACCTAGTCAACCATCTTGAACTAGACTGTCGTGAAGCGCAGGATCAGGGCTACGAGTTTCACTTCAGCTGGCTCTTGATCCTCATCACCTTTGTTGCTTGGGAAATGCTGGAAGGTGCGACCTTCCCAGATATCAAACCATTAGAGACGCTTGCCACAAAGTTCACTACCCTTTGGTATTCGAGTGATATGAATAAACAGTGGCAGTTGAACATTTTTTTTCATACCTATTACCTTCAGCTAAAGAGATCCATCGAAGTTGAGCCTCGCATGACTCTGAAAACCTTACAAAGGTTCCAACCCATGATGAAGTTTAGCGCAGATTAGAATTTTATTTACATTATAGTGTGAGCCGATGAACACAAGGAATAGCTCCAAACGTACTATAAAATTACAGAAGAGGACTTGGAGGAGATCACTAAGGACTAGTCTGTATACCTCCTTATCTCTGATGACCCTATAGAGATGTTTGATCCTGAACTAGAAAGCCTGGAGACCACTCACAAAAAATAGGACATGCCTGGAACCAGCAAAAGACTAAAGACTGAAGAGGTCCAATATTTAAGCAATGCCTCAGGGAAGACTGCTTCCATATCACTTAAGCAAGGAGGTGATGGTGATGTAAAAGAGATGAAGGACAGAGAAGTTGAACAAAAGAAAGGTGAAGTAACACTACCCAAAGATGAGGCTGACCCCTTGAAGAAGAGGAAGGTTTCTCCCTGGAAGAAATCAAGAGCCACCGTGACCAAGATGCAGACTACATTTACTCATGATGACTTTGAATTCATCATAGCAGCTCTAAACGATGCTTCACTAGAAATTGCGGAGAAACAAGGAACGAAGAAGGAGGAAATATATGATAGAATTGAGTTTGAGCTCCAAGGGGTATAGCAGGCTATTTATTCCAGTCGCGCAGTCTCCACTGCACCCCTGCCATCGGGAGAACAAGAACTGGGAGATGATCCATCCCAACTCCACTGCCTACCAGATGCAACTGAAGCTTGCCTTCGATGAGCACAAGAGGAAATAGAACAAGCCACCCAGGATTTGACGCTAGTACAAGGAGTACTTATAGAACAGCGTCAAGTTGCAGAGCAGGAGAAGATTTATCTCCAAACAAATTTTGATGAGGAGAAAGCGCAAATGCAACAAGAAAAGGAACAGTTTCTCGTAGGGAAACTCGAGGTAAAAGAAGAAGTCAATAGAGCACTTCACTCTGTGAAAATATTAGAGCCACAGGCAAAAGCTCGGGTTGAGCATCAAGTACAGAATCTTACAGAAAGCAACTACAACAAGGAATAGCATATTTAGAGATCTGCACAATGCCCATCACTCTGCAGGATGTCAGAGATCAAAGAGAAGCGATTGCCCGGAGCACAGTCAAGAGAATAAAATATTTTTCGATGGAATGCAAGAAAATTAGTGACCGTAGTACCCAGACTTATGAGCAACTCACTGAGAATGAAAAACTAAAGGCACTGGAGTCGCAGCTCCAGGAGGCGAAGCAGCAAGCAGAGACAATACAGGCGCAGTTGAAGCCCCTATCAATTGTGTAAAGAATGAAATGATCCTAGGAGCAGCACACTGCCTAGTAGAAAGTTCACACCATTTAGAGAAAAGTAATGGAAGTGACTCAAAGACTCCAACCTGTATAGGACGAGGCTTACCAACTGTTCACATAGATCGAAGGTCGAGGAGCAGAATTGGAGCAAGTTGTTGCTGTAGCAGAACAGCACCTAGAAGGACCTGTGAACAAGGCAGTCATCCAAGAGTTCATTGAATAGGAGGTCATGGCACGGCAACAAGTTGAAGCATCTTGAGCCAAGCTCGAGGCTTTTGAAACAGAAATACCGAGATCAGAGTGACTCGGGATGAGTCACAGGTGAGTGTTGGGGGCCTATTGTCCCTTGACCAAGTTTTGGGAGATCCTTGGTCAAGTTTGACCTATTTTGGGACTTCGACATCCTGTCGAATGAGGAGCTCAAGACGAAGCAGATATTGAGATATCTTGGCCCCTTTTAAGGTCCTTTTTGGGTTTTGGGATTATGTAATGGGTATGGGATGTCGTCCCATGGGTTTACCCATGTTTAGGCCTATTTTGTAAAGTATAAATAGATGTCTAGGCAATGTAAAGAGGGGCATCTATGTGATGTTAGGCCAATGTGCTAAGTGCTAGTGATCAATCTATGTGATCGAAGGATTGTAAGTGCTATGTGCATACTTTGTGAATCTTGTAGAGCTGAGTGCAAGTGACTATAGAAGGCTTAGTTTTGTAACCTATCTCGAGGAAGGAGGGTCTGGCAAG
Organism: Picea mariana; assembly: GCA_032191745.1. Taxonomy (NCBI): domain Eukaryota; kingdom Viridiplantae; phylum Streptophyta; class Pinopsida; order Pinales; family Pinaceae; genus Picea; species Picea mariana. Next base: position 11,545 of record JASDQU010713971.1, on the reverse strand, counting down.
GTTCGCACAGATCTTCTATCATATGCAGAGTAGGGGTTTTGAGGCTCTGTGCATGTAACTGATCAACAAAAGATAATAGAAGAGAAGAAGAGTTGGTGGATGTAGCCCCAGGCGGGGGTGAACCATGTATATGTTGTGTTGCTTTTCTTTGTGCAATGTGTTGATGTTCTTATATGTTAATGTGCTTAGTGCTTTAATGTAGATGAATGATTTGTCGATGCTTAGTGCTTAATAATATGAATGGATGTTAGATCCAACTGATATACATATGCTTAGTGTTGAATCTGTTAAGACCTGATCTGTTTCGTCATGCTAAGTGTTGTTAGATGCTAGATCTGGTTGGATACTGCGATGTTCTATAATTAGGGTTTGTTTGTGTTGTTACTAAGAACTGAATGTTGATGAATGTTTACTGCTAAGTTCTTTGTTAAATGTTAGAATCACAGATCTATGTCCCAGCTAATGTTGTAGACATTTGAGTCCTGCAACCACCCCTTCCTCTACCTCGGGTGAGACTTCATATTCTTCGCAGGTGTTGCCGAAAGGGCCAGTAGTTAGGGTTTTGTTGGTGCGTTGTTGTAGCATTGAACCCTGGGTCTGCCCCTGTGCCAACAAGGGGGAACAAGGTTGTTTCTTGACTCACTATGATGGAAACTTCTTGTAACTATTTACTTGCTTGTAGTTTCTTATTTTATATGTGCATGTTGTCGTTGATGTGGCATAATCATTGCAACTATTTCTTTATTTTCCGGTTCATTAATTCTAATTAATTCCTTTTTCAACCACTCCTCGATATTCTCCCTTAAAGGTGCTATAGTGATTTCATGCTTAGTTTTAATTTCAAATAATTGATTTTCAAATTCCCTCAGATCCATCTTCGATTGATGAAACATGTCATATTCTTCATCATTCTTGTTGATATATCGAACTAACCATTTTTCAACTTTTTCTTCAGAAAAGTCCATTGTTTCAATAAATTCAATTTCCAAAGCAACATTTAATGCATTAAGTTGTCCCATTAAGTATCATTTCGATGAAATCATGGTATCCATCAATAAATTGGGACCATCAAGCTCCTTTGTAAGATCCAAAAGTTTAAGAAACAAATCACCTTTTTTATTTTGGAAAACATTAGTCTCATTTATCATTTATTTCAACTCTTTAATTCTTCTTAGCCAGCATTCATTGACTTGTTTCATTCGGTAAGTTGAAGGAAATTTTTGTTTTTTTTCTGTGAGCTTCACTTAATCTTGAAACTTTAGTTGGGAATGTATTCAAAACTTCTCTATAGAATCCTTCATCATTTTCTAGGTCCTTTTGTAGGTATTCCTTGAAATTCTATATTTTTTATGAACCATTATCAATACTTTGAGTAAGATCCCAAATTTCTTGAATTAAATTAATTCTCTTATGTATGGAATCACCAACATATTTTCTTATTTCTTATAATAAACTTGATGAGCTTTTATATTTTTTCCTTCTTTCTGGGATATTCTCTAATACAAATGTAGGTTTGATTGAATTCAAAGGTTCGGGAAACAATGGTCTCGATATCAAGAAAACATTTAACTCTTTTATCCTCCTTTTATATGAATTTTATTTTTCCATAATATAAATATATTGATTCAAAGTTTCTCCATTTTCTCCATGGAACTGTGCAATTTTTTACGGTGCAAGTCCATCAAGATCAATTGAATATTTCCATCTTTTCGATGACCTTTTAGTTTTAGTATTTACTTTCTCCAATAATA
>JASDQU010713969.1:16197-27027 GCA_032191745.1 Picea mariana | reverse complement strand
GGTCAATGAATGTGAATAACATTATGAATTTGTATTGCAGGATTGCTGAGAGGGAATGTGCTGGAAAAGAGACCACAATGGCAGTGGAAGGCACATGGAAAGGTGGCGTTAACTTACACTGAGAATTAATACCGTATTTGGACTCCACTGGCCCAGAGAACCAAAAGCGGCTCGCTGGCCCTGAATTAAATGCCTCGTAGGCTGGTAGGTGGATGGATCCTCAAGAATTAATGAGGGATGGGGTGGTGAACTGCCCATCCTTAGAGCCGTCAGACCTAACCAGCGCAAGGGAAATCATGCCACACGCAACCTCGCAAGAGGATAAGGCGTGGGGTAGAAGCGATTAGAGGGCAGATGCGAGGGGAAAAAGAGAACTCTGGAAATATGCAGAGTGGGTGATAATAGAGAGGAAGGAGAGTAACCTTCACTCCTGGTCACTGGCAGACAAAGACGCAATCTCACAGCATTGTGGTCTCACCTTGGGGGTGGCTAGTGGTAAATACGTTGGGAGTCATTGAGCCTACGGTTGGGTGGAAACGAGCACCCCTCTTAGCAGTTGCTTAAACCCTGGTGTTATTTTTGATAAGTGTTTTGCCTTTGGCATCTTAAATTATATGTATTCTGATAATTATGCTCATAAGCTGTGAAACTGTAAATGATTTCATTATAAGAATGTATGTATGGTGTTTTGATCAGTACTAGTAGTTGTATAATTGTATGGAAAGACTATATATGGCATATGTTCTCATGAATTGTTATTTATATACGTATTGATCTAATTCAGACTTCATGTCTGGTTGTCAGGAGGACGATACCCTTATCAGTCTCAGATAGTACCCTGGGTGAACCTCCCCATAGAGATACCCTCCTTGAAAAGTCCATCAAGAACCGAGAAAGAGAACATGAATGCGTAAGACCTTAGTAACCCTGCATGAGGAGGAACGATCCTCTTGAAAACCCGATATGATAGCAGAAGGATAAGTATCGAATCGACGGACGAGATCCCGTCGGGAGATCTGTGGTCACTAATGACCGTCAGATTGGAAGAAGAAGCCGAAAGGTTGAGTACCTTAACCATAAATAGGTGTTGATCGATGGACGAGATTCTGTCAGGAAATCTACGGTCACACCCAACCGTTAGATTGGTAGGATAAAGTAAGTTTTTAAATGCCTTACCTCTTTGCTTTTTGTGTTTTCATGGGCAGCTAAGAATTCGGGATCATAGATCCCCAAGGTCCATGGGAGTATCTGGACCATCGATTTGTCTACGTCCAGGGAGTCATGGAAGAATGCATGGGTAGGAATCAATCTGAGCCGTCAGATCTTGGCTGGAAAACCCGACAGCTGTTGGATCTGTCTAGAGTTACCCGAGGGTTAAGACCCCAGTGTATAGGGGCGAAAGCCCCAGGATAGATCTGAACCGTCCGATTTATGGAGGCCACATGTCGTAAGATTACCCATTTCGGGGAATCGGGATTCCTGATGACGAGAATTTGGGATTTTCCATGGTGAAAACCCCAGAATAGATCTGAGCCATCCGATTGATGGAGGCCACGTGTCGTAAGATTACCCATTTCAGGAAATCGGGAATCGCGGAATCGGGAATCCTAATGACGAGAGTTCAAGATTTTCTGTGGTGAAAACCCCAGGATAGATCTGAACCGTCCGATTGACGGAGGTCACGTGTCATAAGATTACCCATTTTGGGAAATCGAGAATCGTGGAATCGGGAAACCTGATGACGAGGGCTCAGGATTTTCCGTGGTGAAAACCCCGGGATAGATCTGAACCGTCCAATTGACGGAGGTCAAGTGTCAAGAGATTAACCACATCAGGAAACTGGGGATCAAGAATTTGGGAGTCCTGTGATCGAGAGTTCAGACTCTCATAACGATAAACCCGATGAACGGACGAGATTCTTTCGGAGAATATCAAGGTCTGTAACGACCGTCCGATGTGAGGAAGATATGTCGGCTTTAAGATGGGGCGTGAATGCACATTAAGATAAGCAACGAGAAGATCTGGACAGCCAGAGTCCACACACCTAGATCTACGGCTGAGATTTCATTCCAGAGCCCCCTTGTTGTTCTACCTTTAGTGGTTGGGGGGGGGTCCGGAATCGAACGTGCAACTCTCGAACGGTTGAGATTAATTCACCTTGATCAACAGTTCTCAGGTGAATTCCATACCTTGCTTTCCATTCTTCCTTTAATGGGGGGGGGTCCAGAATAGTGTGGCGTGTAAAGTGGGGCCCCCTCCTGTCCTGACGACTACTGTGTCGCATTTCCCCTCTACCACCTGTACTCCACTAAACCGTGCGATGGGGCTTGTTCTCATTGGCCATTTGCTAACCCTATAGGGATTTTTCCCTATTGGCGAGTTGCTAGCCCTGTCGGGGTTTGGCGGTTGCAAATTTGAACGGTTTGACATCACTGTAGCATCGAGGCACGAAATACAAAGAGGCACTGCGTTTATTTGAACCGTGATCATGACTCGCGACCACATGGGAACGGAGAGAGAGAGAAAGAGATAGCTTGCGCTAGGCCTCCATAGGTAATTTGGGGGTTCTGATTCAGCAGAAATCAACGAAAAAGTTGATTGAGGTAGTGGGTATGTGACAGGGATAGTTCTTGGACACCATATTAATCCTAATAGAATTAAGGTGGTACAAGAAAAAGTTAAGGTAATATCTATTATGATTATTCCAAAATTCCAAAAGGATGTTTGAATTTTTTTATGGAATTATAGTTATTATCATCACTTTATTGAAAATTTCACAAAAATTTCATCTCCTATGTTTTCATTACTTTATAAAGATGCGGAATTTTATTGGACTAACCAATGTCAATCTTCTTTTGAAGTTGAAAGAAAACTTGTATGTTGTACCAATTTTAAGGGGACCAAATTTGTCCTTTCCATTTAATATTTACACATATGCTTCAAACATATCCCTTGGTGATCTAGGTGGATATCGGTGGCCACTAACCTATTCCACTCACTCAAAGAACAGTTTTCTATTTTGGCATTTTTTTGGGTCCCAAGCTTCCGGGGCCATTTTGAGGCCCTAAATGATGTTTTTTTGGCTCAACAGTGCCTAAATTTGGCTAAATCACATGCTATGATAAATGCAATGTGCACTCCTTGGATATACCTTTCCAATAGTGTATCTAGTTCCCCAGAAGAAGATCATATGGAAAATTTATGCCTTGGGGAAGTTGGTGTATCAACTACCCCCATCGGGGCCCACAAACCTTTTGGTGTTTCATCTCCCCGGGTTAGGGTTTTGGATGTTTAGGTTTTTATCATTTATGTTTTATGTTAAAAAAATGCCTTTGGAACCTCATTGCACTCATATTCTTGCAAATGAGCGTAGCCATCACATATCTTCTCAGAGATAAGTTGCCACCATTCGAGCAAGTTTGTTTCATTCTACATTTTACAGTTTCAACATGTTCTCTTTATTAATAGAAATCAAGTTTTAGTATATCTCTATGTGTTTATTTGTTATACATATGTATTTCATTTTGTTCCATTTATATATCTAGATTAGTGGTATCAGAGCGGTCTTCTCTTTATTTTTTTCTTTGTGAATGTCTCCAACGAGGTCAGAGTACAAGGATTTGGGACTCGAAGTAGTTGAGCCCATGCAAGACCGTCCTCGCTGACCATGATGGCCTTCGATGGTGGAATAAAAGAGAGATGAGGGAGTAGGATATCCTTTAAAATGTTTCTTGAGGAATCCCTCGCATGACAGAATAACAAGATGATGGATAACTTTGCACAGATCCTTCGATGATTGCCAACAACTAACACATCTTCGTCAAGAGGCCACTTTAGAGGCATCGCCCCCTTCGAGGTACAAGTGATTTTTTATATTTATACATTTAAAGGATAGATAGATGTGGATTCCATAGACAAATGGTTGAATATACTAGAAGGGTGTTTTTTGGTCCATAATTTTCTCGATAGAGAAACGATTACCTTTGTGCTCGTTAAGGCTAACCCCCATGTCAATGATTGGTGGGATACTTACTGTGAGAAAAGGGCCATTGAGGAATATGAAATATCTGTGGTCTCACCCACTTTGGATTCTTTAAGGTATGCTATTAAGGAACAATACTACCCTATTGGAAGATACAATGACCAGTACATGAGATGGACCACACTGCGACAAGAAAGGGACCAGATAGTGCCAGAGTTCACAAATATCTTCCATACCCTGTGCATCAAGTTGGGTATCAAAGAATCCGAATGACATATGGTGCTCAAGTACCATAGTAGTATAAATAGATACATACAAATAGAAATGGAGTTTATGGAAATCTCATCATTGGGAAAGATTTATCGATATGTTTTCACAATCAAGTAGAAATTTAAATAGAAGAAGCGAGATTTTGGATCTTCAAATTCTTCATAGTAGAAGTAGGGAAAATGTGGACCCAACCCATAGAAAAAAGGATGAAGCAAGGATGGAACCCCTCAGGAAAACCAGTCCAAGTCACAAACAAAGAAGGGTAATAAAAAGATGATGAAAGACACTGGGAAGTGGTGTGAATTCCATAAAATCCCCTGGCATAACATTGATGAATTTCACTCGAAGAATTCATTGGTGCCTGAGCTGAAACCCTTAGAGTCAAAGGTATATTATGACTCTAAATCATATTTGGACAAGGGGAAGCATATCATTGATGCAGAACCCAGTTCCACTATCACTACCACTAGGTTCCAACCATGTGAACCAAAATAAATGGAGGAATGTGAGTACATTTTTCACTCATAGATGTGGGTGAAGGGTACTCCTTTTCACTTCGTTGTCAATAGAGTAAGCCAAAATAACTTGATATAAGCAGAGGTTTTCAAGATGTTGGACCTTTTGATGACACCACACTCACATCCCTACACCATTGGGTGGCTCCACCAAGGGAGAGATATTTGCATTAGTCAATAGTGTTGTCTGCTCTATGGCATCAATCCCTTAAAGGATCAGGTATTGTGTGATATTCCCCCCCTTGAAGTTTGTAATGTTCTTTCAGGACAACCATACTTATGGAAATGTCATGCTATATATGAATCTAGAACTCACAATGTTATTATTACTATGGGTAGACAATTGTACAGGATACCAGAGGTAGCTCCTCCTACGGCCATTTCTTTGATCTCTGTTAAGCAATGTAGGAAGTTCATTTTGAAGACCGAGAAATTTGTCTTCTTCATGATTCTCTCTCAAAGTGAATAGAAGGTCACTGCCACATCCATGGCTTCTACACAAGGTGGACAAGGTCATGGAAGAGTACAAAGACATCTTCCCCTCACCCACCGAGGTACCGTTGCACTGTCAGGTCAAGCATTCAATCAATCTAACCCCCGACGCACCGCTACCTAATGGAACAGTATATTGTCGCACATCCAACCAAGCTCCTCACCCTGTGGAAGCCTAATTGTACTTGTGTGGAATAAAGATGGGACCTAATGACTATGTATTGACTACAAGTCCCTAAACAAAATAACAGTTAGAAATCGATACCCAACTCCCTGAATTAACGACCTTCTTCACCAACTCAAGGGGGCCAAGTACTTCAGTAAGATTAATATGAAGTCTGGATACCATCAGGTTCCAATAGAACAAACTGATGTATGGAAGACTTATTTCAAGTCCAAAGAAGGTCTTTTTGAATGACTAGTAATGCCCTTTGGTTTAAAAAATGCTCCAACAAATTTCATGAGGTTGATGGATGATATATTGTGGCCCTTCACCAATTCATTTGTGGTGGTATATCTGGATGGCATCATCATCTTCAATAATACTTAGGCAGAACAATTGCATCATATTCAACAGGTCCTTCACACTCTTAGACAACACACACTATATGATAACTTGGAAAAATGCTCCTTAGGCATGAACATGGTCCAATAACTGGGAGACATAGTTGATGAGCATGGTGTGCATGTATATCCAACCAAGATCGAGGTAATTTGTGACTGGCCATCCCCGACCACGATGGTTGAACTTAAAATTCTCTTAGGACTAGCCAGCTTCTATTGTAGGTTTGTGTTGGGATTCTCCCTTATTACATGATCCCTCAGCCAAGTGACCAAGGGTGGTGGAAAGAAAAATTACGTGTGGGGGAAGTCACAATAGTGAGTGATCGATGATCTAAAACATCACTTGTAATCAACCCCGGTACTCTCCTTACCCAATCTGCAACAAGATTTCGAGATTGAGACTAATGCTTCAGACTATGTTGTGGGTGGAGTTCTCACTCAACATGATCATCCAATGACATATCATAGTGAGACATTATCAGATTCCATCAATAAGTACCCCACCTATGACAAACAAATGTATTCCATTGTACAAGCCTATCGCCAATGGAATCATTGTATTCTCAGGAAGGAGACAATAATCCACACTGATCTCAATCCTCTGTAGTTCATACAGACACAAGAAAAATTGCAGAATGGCCACCATCAAAAGTGGTCCACATACTTGCAGTAGTTCCATCTAAACATCAAATATAAGATAGGGAGCACCAATCATGTCACTAACTTCCTCATTCAACCTCCGTTTTCCTCCCTAACCATGGTGTTGCACTCCTGCGGACATGAGGCCTCCAAGTGGCCCAAAATATACAAGAGTGATTATGAATTCACTACCAAGTACCAACTACTGGGCAGAAGCATGACTGTCACTGACTTTCACCTTCAGGAAGGACTATTATGCCATTTGAGACACCTCTCTGTTCCTTCAAGAGAGCATGAAAAGATAATTTGGGAACCTCACTATAGTCAGAATGTAGGATATTTTGGCATGGAAAAGACCGTGGTTGCACTAGAAAATAATTTATATTGGCTGAAACTTCAACAGGATGTCAACAAGTATATCAATTCATGCACTACATGTGCCATTCCCAAACTAACCACTGAGAAGAAAGGCTTGTACACCCCTCTACCTACTCCTGACAGGCCTTGGGAATCCATCTTGATGGACTACATCATTGGAATTCCTTCAACAAAGCAACGTAATGACTGTTTTTTGTGGATGTTGATCAGTTTTCTAAGATGGCCATTTTAATAGCATGAAATAAGAGTATCACAACGGAGGCCACTGCCAATATTTTCTTTGAACGAGTGTGGGTACATTTTGGAATACCACAGACCATCATCTAAAATCTAGAAAACATGTTCCTCAACACATTTTGGTCGAGCCTCTGGTAACTCTTGGACACTAAGCTCACCAAATCCACTTCCTTCCACCCTGAAACAGATGGCTAGATAGAGGTCATCAATCGGATGATTGTTCATATCTTCCTCATGTACAACTCCAAGAATCTATGCAAATGAGATTAGATTCTCCTCTATGTTCATCACATCTACAATAGATCTATCCATAGCTTGAACGAACACAACCCCTTTCAGGTGGGGTTGGGATTTCAACCATTGGGTCCCATTGATGTCGCAATGCCCCTTGCGACCACACAGGAAGAATCATCCCATGTTCAGTATGAGGACAAAAAAGCCACCAATTTGATTGAGTGGATTTAGCACATCAACCAATAGGTCCATGAAATTTTTTAGAAATCCAATTCTATGTACAAGCAGTGCCATGATCAACACCTAGTGCCACACAAGTTTCAGGTGGGAGATAAGGTTTGGTTTCATTTGCATAAAAAAATTCTTATAATGCCCCATCAGAAGCTTCATCCACTTCGCTATGGACATTACACCATTACCAAGGATGTAGGTGACAATTCGTTTGAGATAAGTATTCCCCCCTTCCTTGGCCTGCACCCAGTGTTCAATGTGGACATCCTTCAGCCATACTTCCCATCATTATTGGACACATCAAATATCACAGAGTAGTCAACACTGAGAGGGATCAACCCTGACTGCAAGGAAAAGGTATCCATTTTTCATATCAGGGACACTCATATTAAGGGAACTTTCCAACAAAGGATCTATATTTATCGGGTTTTCAAAGCAGTGAGCTCCTGCACCAAGGCAAGTGGCTCACGCGGAACCAAGTTAAGCAAAATTTTCCCCATATGATGAGGGTTCTCAACAAAATGGATACCTTTGCTTCCTAATGGGGGAGGACTGGTCCAGGTGGATATCGTTTTCCACCCACCTATTTCATTGGCTCAAAGAACAATTTTCCATTTTGGTAGTTTTTGGGGTCCCAAACGTCCGAGGTGTTTTGAGGCTCTAAAATATGTTTTCTTTTCCTCTCAAATTCCTAGTAAGTAGTAAAAGGAATATGATAGGATAAAAAAAATGTGTACTCCTCATATAGAACTCTCCAATGGTGTATTTACCCAAATAGATATTATATGCAAAATCTATGCCCTTGGGAAGTTGACGTATAAACTACCTCCATCGGGGCTGACAAACCTTTTTGCATTTCATATCCTAGTGTTAGGGTTCTGGATGTTTAGGGTTTTCACATTTATTTTTTATCTTAAGAAAATGCCTTTGAAGCCTCATTGTACTCATATTTTTTAGAATGAGCATAGTCATCACATCTCTTCTCAGAGATAAGCTGCCACAATTTGAGCAAGTTTGTTTCATTCTACATTTTACAGTTTCAGCATGTTCTGTTTATTTATAAAAGTCAATTTTTACTGTATCTATGTGTGTTTATTTGTTATACATGTGTATTTAATTTTGTTCCATTTATAAATTTGGATTAGTAGTGTCAGAGTGGTCTTCTCTTTATTTTCTTCTCTGTGCATGTCCCTAATGAGGTCAATGTACAAGGAGTTGGGACTTGAAGTAGTTTATCCCTTACAAGACCATCATTGACAAATCTAACGACCTCCTTTTAGCACTAGAAGTCACCCTCGGATTGCATCAAAGGTAATCCCATTACCCATCAATTTATATGTGATAGTGAATAATTTAAAAGAGGTCAAGTGGGTGCAGACTCAAGATAATATAGTTTTAACTCAGAAGACTGGACTAGAATGAACAAGCAGGTGAGGCCTTGATCAAATTCAGTCAGTAGGTTGTAGTAAGGGTGAATAGGAGGAACAATTGAATAGGATAATGTAGCGGTATGTTATGGACATCAGGTTTTCCAGTAGCCTAAGGAAGAAAATCTTCAAACACAAGATCCTTTTGGATTCAAAGATTCAAAAAACTGAAGAACGTTATAACAAGACTGAAATCAAACATACATCCCAATTTGGTTAAAACAATCCATGTGAACCCTTCAATCATGGAAACTTCAATATCAGAGGAAAATAAGATGAAGGGGAAGATGACTTTCATTAAACAAGAAGACTCGTATCAAAATACATAACCTGAGAACCAGAACTTCATCAAAACATTACAACACATGAGCCTTTCTAACTCATCAACCATTAAAAAATATCAAAATTACATCTTTATACTTAGAATGAATACAACCACTAGAGGAGCGATCGATTCATGCATTCAAGTCTTCACGTTCAGAGTCTTCTTTGCAAATTGCGCATGCATTCCTCTGCCAGACGTGAGATCTTACGTATGAACCTTCTTTGTTAGACTACGCATGTAGTTCTCTATCGGACGTGAGCTCAAAGAGTCTGACAGTCCTTTTCGAGTTTTCCATTTATGGGGGGGGGGAGACGATGTTTCAACCACTATCCCTGACTTCATTAATTGTCTTCATCAGGACTAGGATCGATCCTGATTCAACAATGCACCTGTAAAACGTGTTGGTCGCACTCTAAAACTCTACCACTTGGATCGTCATTAGATGTTTGCAGGGAACACTGGTAGGTAGATGTGGACGCTGATGATGAGGATATGGAGAGATGATTGGTGCAAACTGACACAGAAAAACAAGTTATCGAAGGCCATGTGGAATGATTCAGTTGGCGGAGTGGTGACTACGAATGTCTGGGCACCAGTGTGCGAGAGCTGAGGTGTAAAGGTGCAGGGGTGATGTGGCGAGGGGAGAGGATGTGGAGGAAGATGGGTGTGATTGGTTAAGGGGGACACGACAATATCAGTGGAGGTGACATGGAGTGGGAGTGGGAGACACATGTTGGGTGGTGAGAAGAGGAGATGTGATAGTGGGAGAGGGACAGGCACGACAAAATGTGAGTGGAGGACAAGTGTCAGTGAGGGTGTGGGCGGTATGGGAAGGTGGTAAGAAGGCTAGCTCGAAGGGGGTGGGTAGGTGGTAAAGCACGTGGGAGGGGGAGTTTCTGTGGAGGTGACATGATAGTGGGGGGGATGCTCTAGAAATCCAGTAACTCGGACACCCTACCCCCCCCCTCGGTTAAAGGAAAAAGGTCGGGGCGGTCTGATATTGGATTAGGACCATAGATCTGAGCATGCCATGCTCAACCACTTAGATCTACATGCTTCTTAGAACAATGCACAAAACTGTCAAATCGTCGATGAAGTTAGGATAAAAATATAAAGTGGGTTGTGCAAGCACCCATTTTCTGCATTTTTTTCACCAACGTGTTATTTCCTATGGGAAAAACACCCTTCTATAAAAAAATGTGTGCTAACATTAGGCTCCATGGGGCATAGAGACCTCCCTGCGAGGCTCTAATAACTTCAATAGTTTCGGTGCCTTAGTGTTGGGTTGTGGAGTCAGCTATTAAAACAAAAGGAGAATGATATTTACAACGGCATGAAAAAGCCACTCATGGCTCAAGCAAATAAATTTTTCAGAAAATGCCCATTTACAGGGCCACCAAAAACTTCATCTCCCTCCAAATTATGCAACCTGTAAGTATTATTTGGAAATATATCATATATTTTGAAGGGCCCAATCCACAAGGATTCGAATTTACCATGATTTCCTTTTTCCTTCTTGGGAGCATACCATTTGAG
>JASDQU010713968.1:0-27897 GCA_032191745.1 Picea mariana | reverse complement strand
TCTTTCAATCCTTGGATGAGGACATTCAAATTCAACATGTCCTACTCCTTCACAATTAAAGCAAAAGAACTGACCTCTATTTTCTTCTTTGAAATCTGAGATGTTGTAATCTTCTTCAACTTCTTCTTCTTCTTCTTCTGCTTCTTCCCTTGCATAAAGGTCTTGTAGCTTGTCCCAAAGCTCTTTTGCTAATGCACATGATCCCACCTTGGATTTCACTAAATCTGTCAATCCATCCAGGATGGTATCTATTGCCAGTTTGTTTTTCCTTTTTCCTTCTTTCTGAGCTGCAGTCTTTGGTTTCTTCAAAGCATTATATCCTGAAGCAACTGAGAACCAAACATCTGCCCCAAGAGATTTCAAGTAAGTTTCCATTCTATTTTTCCAGTATTCAAAATTGCTTCCATTAAATGGTGGAATCCCATTTGGAATGTTGTCTTCCATTTCTGCATAGGATATTCCTTCCAGTGGTTAAACTGTACTGAAGGTAACCCGCTCTGATACCAATTGTTGATACTGAGAGGGGGGTGAATCAGTATCAAGTACAATTTAAAACCTTTTTCAACTTATACTTAAACCATTCAAATATATCCAATGAGCAATGAACAATAGTATAAGAGTTACACCAATACACCATAATACACCATGCACAATATATGAGAAATAATCAATAGTTTATTGTGCAAGGGAAGTAATGAATTCCAAAGGTAGCTACAACTTCCAAATGTAGAGGGAGGGATAAACCTCCAAGAGGAAGATACAATCCTCCAATATCAAGAGAGAGTTTAAATCTCCATCCTTGCCCCTTCCTTCCACCCAAAAATATATGAGAGATAATAAAACTTTACATTAAATCATCACCATCAACCAATCATCACATAGAACCTGATAATGCTTCCTGAGATTTCTTCAATTTCCGCAATTCTTCAATTCTTGGAGTACTTTGATCCTATAGATAATATTACTCAATCTATTCTCTGAAACTCCTCCAATTTTCACTCCTTGAATCCTCCCCAAAAAGAGGTTATAGAAAGAATGGTAGACTTTATTCAATTATGGTCTGTTCAGAAGACCCAACTTGTACAACATGCCCCACACTCAATATTTAACATCCAATTCTGAAACTAGTACAAAAGAAACTACATTCCGTACTATTTCCAATGGAAGTGGTCCCACTTCATTTCGATTATGTATGAAATGGTTATGACTGTTTTATCCGGAACACCTGTTTATTGACTAGCTTCAGGACTGGTCACAAACCCTATCTTCCATAGAGTGTATCTCCATAATTATAGAGAATCAAGAGCTGAAATTTTTACCAGAGGTACCTTGATATATCTTCTCAATACCATAGCGATTTCACCATCTGAATCGTTCTTGAAAAAAAATTATAGTAAAAATGGTAAGATGACCTGAAAATAACATACCTTAGAACACATCACCAAAAGACTTCATCCTCCCTTGAAATCCAGCCTTCTTATATTCTTATTATCTCTGAAATTTGACTTGTATCAAATGAATGTATAATAATGTTTATTTATACCATTTATGTCACTTCCTTTTAACATTAGGGCCGACCTGACACTTTCTTATTTTGTAATTCTTTTCTTTAATTATTTTCAGGGCCTACATGTACTTCCTTCTTCAATTCACTTTGTCATCTTCAAAAATTCTTTTCTCCTCAACCATGAGGATCCACGTGATGTGCCACATACCACCGGAAACAACATGATGTATACTATCCATTCATGGTTGTTGTATATGCATGTGCATTTTCCTTCATGTCCAAATACCTTTATCAATATTGCAGTCCAAAACCCATGACTAGGGTTGACATCAATGACAACAACCAATCTTTCAATAAGACTGACGAGATCGGAAAACCAACCATCGAATTGATTATCTTGGTATTCCCTTCAAGTGCAACCTCTCTCACAGAACTGGTCACCTTCGTGAAGATTGCAATGGTTGGGACTCAACGGAAGACACATAATATTTAGAACAGGAAGACTTATTATATAACTCGTCTCCGGAGACAACCACCAGTGTTTTTAGGGCTTTCCATTTCCCGGCGGAGCTAACTATCCCTTCCATGCATCCAAAAAAATTTACGGGTAAGCTACAATCTCATTGCCCTATGTTTTATTCTTCATTCACATGTTTGGAAAGAGAGATATTGGATGCCTCGTATTGGTTAAAAAGGAATACTACCTTTGAGGGGGTCACGGTGGCTGCTAGGTCTATTGGAGGGGACACCATACGACAGAAGGCAAAAAATCCCGAGGAAAAACCGTAGTCAGTCCTAGCCGCACAAGAATCCCCTAGGATTCTAGACCCCATAGAAGTCTCAACTCAACCTAACGCTTCCTCTCCAACTCATGGGGACACTCATCAAACTATTTCCCCCACCATGTTGCCCTCTTACCATATTGAGTCACCTGCCACTCTTCCCGGTTACCAAGAGTTTGAGGAAACAGACTCCTCGTTAAACGAGATTTTAGACTCCTTAATACGTTACATGCGTGACCACTCTTCTACTATCCCTCTGCCAGTATATTTGGGGAAGTCATTGTATAAAAATCTGCCACATGATGGTGCGACGAGCAGCTATCGACCTGCTGATTGGGGCACAGGAAAATAATATGCTTTGTCATGTGGCTTGGGTATAGAGTACTCGCCTATAAAAACCCGTAGCGCCAGGAAGAAGGCGCCACATCCTCCTCTTCCCAACTACCTAATTCTGCTTCTCCTTCCATGGACCATGGGGCACTTAGAGAGGTGAAGGCCCTTGCAAGGGATAAATAATGATTTATCCTTCCCTCAATCCTTGAGGGGTGGGAGGCTCCCTAAAAACGGCCTCTGTGAGACGTCTATTGGATAAAACTCATCCAGATATCATTTTATTACAGGAAACTCTGGTCCCCGAACATCAAGCGAGAACTTACATGAGTGGCCTTCGACCCTCATGGGTTATTTGTGTTGTTAACTCTGTGGGGACCTTGGGAGGGCTCTTGGTAGCATGGGACCCAAATAGATTTGATCTGGTACCTTACCTATCTGTTGGTGGCATTTTATTGACAGGTTATTGCATTGCTAGCAAGGGAAAGATTATGATATTAAATACTTATGGCTCGTGCGTGGAGAGAAAGAAATTCTGGAACGCGGTTGAGGACAACGACATTCTATTGCATAAAAATTTGATCATAGTTGGAGACATGAATTTCACTGTTGCACCTGGTGAAATTTGGGGTGGATCAGCATAGGTGGGGCCACTATCATATTATTTCAAAGATCTCTTCCAAAACAATCGTTTAGTTGATGTACAACCAAACATTATTGTCCCTACATGGAGGAATGGTCGCCAAGGGTCTATCTCTATTGCAAAACATTTGGATAGGTTCTATGTTTCAGAAGAGCTACTCTTAGATGTAGGTATACATCGCTCTTGGGTAGAATACCCATATGTTTGGGATCACACCCCTATACTTTTATAGTTAGAGATCAGGCTAAAATATCGTCCTTATCCTTTCAAGGTCAACCCACATTGGCTTATGGAAAAAGACTACTTTTCCCTAGTACAAGAGATCTAGTGTGACCCTCAGTACCAATCTGAACGTGGCAAACATTGCATAATCATCTGGAAACTTAAGAATCTAAAAAAACAGACCAAGCTATGGATCAAGGAAAATAACAAGATTAACCTTTTGAGATTGAAACAATTGGAATCCGAAATAAATGATATAATATTGCATTGGGCCAATGGTGATTTAACCGATGATACAGAGCAGTGTTTAAGTTTTGTTAGAACATGAAAGAAACAACATCCTTAGAGAAAAATAAGAACTTTGGAGGTAGTGCAACAGGGCTATATGGATTAAAGGAGGTGACCAAAACACAAAGTTTTTCCATCAATACGCCAGCTATAGAAGAAACATAAAACACATATGGGAGATCGAGGACTCCTCCGGGCGTTGTCACACAGACCAAGAGAATATAAAAGCTGAGGCTATGAAGTATTTTAGTAATTTTATCAAAGCACAAGGTCAAAATTTAATAGAGGATCAATGCAGGCTTGCTGGGCTCTTTCCATGCATGGTAATAGATACAGAAGCAAATTCACTATCTCATCCTGTCAACTTAGAAGAACTAAAGGAGGTGTTATTTACCTTTAAGAAAGATAAGAGTCCAGGACCCGATGGATGGACTATGGAGTTTTTCACCTTCTTTTTTGATCTTGTGGGAGCCGATCTGTTAGAAATGGTAGAGGAATATAGAATAAAAGGGTAGGTAATTGGCGGCTCAACTCTACCTTTATAGCACTCATTTCGAAGTTAAACAAGCCGACTACTTTCAACGACTACATGCCCATTTCTGTTTGCAATCTTGTTTACAAATTAATTTCTGAAATAATTGCAAATTGTATCAAGCCTATCCTATCTAGTTTCCTCTCTGTTGAAAAACTCGGGTTCCTAAAAGGCGGCAAATACAGGATGCCATTGGCACTGCTCACGAATGCCTTCATAGAATTAAAAAGAAGAAATACAAATCTATAATACTGAAACTAGACCTGGAAAAAGATTATGATTGTATTGACTGGGATACTTTGAGATTGATTTTACTACAATCAGGTTTTGATGTTCAAGTCACCAACTAGATAATGAGTTGTGTATCCTCATCTTCTTTTTCTATCTTAATAAACGAGGAAGCTACAAACTTCTTCAGGAGCGGCCCAAGGTTACGACAGGGATGTCCTTTATCCCCGTTGCTATTTATCTTGGTATTAGAAGGACTTAGTTTGCTATTAAAAGACAACAAGGCAGTTGGGAAGATCACAGGTATTAGAGTCTTCAGGTTGATTAAGATAATTCACATGTTATTCGTGGAGGATATATTAATAATGACAAGTGCTTCTATAAATGAATGGATAGAAATTGAAGGTATAATTAAATTTTTCTGCTAAGCTTCTAGTTAAAGGTAAATGTTCAAAAATCCATTGCACTTTATGATGGATTATCGAAAGCTGATTTGGCTCCGTTTCATAATGTTTTTCATTACAATTTTTCTATGTTATCCTCATGATTTAGATATCTGGGTTTCTACATGTCGGCTGGGCCTCAAAGAAGCACATATTAGAATTGGCTATTGTCTAAGTTGGAGAACAAAATTGATCTCTGGTGTAATAGGTGGTTGTCCCTGGGTGGGCGTTATATTTTAGTTAAGTCAACACTTGAAAGTCTGTCTGTTTACTGGTTGTCCTTGGCAATCATCCCGTGCTCTATTTTAAACAAGATCAAGAATATTATGCTTTATTTCCTTTGGAGAGGAAACAAGGATTTCCCACATTTACATCTGTGCATATGGGTGTCTCTGGCAAAACAAAAAATCCATGGAGGCCGGGGATTCTAAAATATATTTCATTTCAGTAAATCTTTAGCTGCTAACACTCTCTGGAGGGTTCTAATGGGAGTTGACATTCGACATGATGTAATAAAAGACAAATACTTCCCATCCTCCACGGTTATTAATTGGCTCAGGTCACCAACCTTCTCCCCGAAAATAGTTTCCAAGATTTGGGGTGGGCTATTAAAATCAATTCAGTTGATTACTCAATGGCTTAGTTGGATTTCAGGGTCGGGCCACCTTGTGTCAATCGACAAAGATAAGATTATGGGGCTATAGGACAGTTCATACCTCACACCTGAGCTGGTTACAAGTTTGAAACAAAAAAATATCACCGTGCTCTCACAGGCTTGGAACAATGTTGGACTTATCGAGCACTCGCCCACCTGGTACAATTATGCAGACCTGGGCCTCTCTGGCTTGCTGGTGGTGGAAGGGGAGCGCTACGTTAAGGATCTTACTAGCTTTGGTGTTTCCATAGTGTATGGCAATGACAATCTAATGTGGATGGGAGGTGACCATTCCGGTTATCTAACAACAAAAAATGTATATTTGGCAAATCTCTCCACTCAGGACAATGCGGTCATAAAAGGAGGGAGGCGTGGCATATGTAAGTGGTCTATACAACTAAAAATAATTTTTTTTACCTGGCTGGCAATTGAGGGTAAGATACTTTCATGGGAGACTCTATAGAGGAAAGGTTGGGAAGGTCCAAGTTGATGCCCACTTTGCAAATGTTCTTTTGAATATATAAACCATCTCTTCATCACATGTTGTTTTACCATTTCAACTTGGAAAAGATTAAAAATGCTCATGAACCTAAAGGATATATGGAAAAGCACAACAATGTTGGATTGTTTTAATCTCTGGAAAACAGAAAAAAAAAATATTCCATACCTTTCGGCTCTGACCTGTTGGTATTTATGGCTGGAAAGAAACTATGCGCTGTTCGAGAATACTCCTCTCTCTGTCAATTGGGTAACCATTAAAACTATGGTTTCCCTCCATTGGAAGCCAGACATACAAAAGCCTCTACAACCCTGTCCTTGTAATATCTCACTCCAGGAAGGATACACTATGGAATGTTTTGATGGGGCAGCCAACGCAAATGTAAAACATTGTGGTGCATGGGGGTATCTTAAAACACATGGGTCTATTGTTACCAGATGGTTGATGAATTGTGGTGAAGGTACAAACACCAAAGCTGAGCTTATGGGTGTCTGGGCCACATTGACAGTAGCACTTCACCTTTCATATACTAAACTGCAGATCCTTGGCGAATCAAAGGCGGTCATATATTGGCTAAATAAAAGAGGCAGATTACAAGCTTGCGCCATAGAGGGATGGAAGGAAAAAGTACATGACTTGATTAAAATTTTTCAGGCTACAAGCTTCCAACATATCTATAGGGCTCACAACAAAGATGAAAACATCTTATCAAAGAAGTCTTTTCTAGAACTTGAAGGCATGATCACTTTGTACAACTGGAAAAATGGCACGGAGGGCCCTAGAGAACACATTCTACTGTTCTAGTGTAACTTTTTGGTTTTTTGTCGGTAGCTGCATTTATCCCTGTCTTGTTTGAGCAATGATTATAACTACATGTTCTTTGTCGACTTATGATTTGTAACTGACACAGTTAAATTTTGTCCTTCATGGACATTTTTTGTGATTCCTCGATATGTAAAAGTTATATATCTAATATAATGGAGAAATTTTCTTTTTGGAAAAAGTAGAAGTGTAAATGTAATTGGCAAGAGAGTTATAACACTGATATAGAGAAAGCATAATGTGAATAGAATTGTATAAAAAAGGTATACATGTTATGATAGTGTTATTTGTTCTTATTAGTCCGTCTCGAAGGCGTAGAGGGACTATTGCAATCGATAATTCGTTGACTTCATATTAATATGTCCTTTGACTATAAATTTTCGCATCATCTCTATTGTTCGAACAATAGAACTAAAAACATTATTTTATATATATAAAAAAAAAACCTTATATGTCATCATCTCATTGGAGAATAAATTCAAAGTCTTATTGCCAGCTTCGCTATTCCCAATGCTTGAAGATCTTGGATTAACACGTATATATTTTCTTATGCATTGCTCGAAGGTGGATTAATGCTAGTATTAGTTTGAATGTTTGTCTTAGTATTTTCTGCTAGCTAAATTTATCCTAAGTTTCGTTAATTATAAATTTTATTGTGTTTGTTGTTGTGGGGTCCACCCGCTATAGCTGCACTGTCCAGCTGTAGTTTGGATGCAACATCCCTTGGCATCCGCTATGGCTGCTCCATCTAGCTGTAATTTGCATGCATGATCCGTCGAACTATTAAAGCAAAAGGAGCAACCAAGAAATGGAAGCATGTCCTCTACAGCTGTAAGCCTTTTCCACATCCCCCTTCTTGTCCTAGCTATTGCCGGGTGAGCTATACTTTCTCTTTCCGCTCTTGGCTCTCCAGTCGGCCAAAAATTTGGTGCTTTTACTATTTTCTTTATCATTCTCTATGCTTTTACCGATTGTTGTGCATTGACTTGCCGTGTGAAAAGAGAAATTTGTTATTTCAAAGTACCTAGGTGTATCTTCCATCGCCTTATCGGTTAAGAAAAGAGTTTAAGACTTGCAAATTCAATAATCACCATTCAAATGGAAAGGCATAATCATCCAAGGTATTCAAAATGATTTTTTATTACTGAAGATCGCCATTTCTGGATATTTTTCTATAATTCGTGGAATTGACGCTTTTGATTTTTTGTTCAGCACCTTGATAGTTCTTGTTGGCTTTTCAATCTTGACTAAATCACAATATTAACTAGAATGATTAAGCTATTCCACCACATAATTGCTGCAATCATCTTCTACCTTGCTACCTTTCTTAGCAGGTTAAAAACATTGATAGGAGAAATGGGGCGGGATTTTCCCTCCTCTCCTTTATGGTTCATTCATCCCTCTAAAACAAGGCCTTGAAACACCCGATCTTCTATTACGACGATGAAAGATGCTGAAAAAACAAGATCGATTGCCATAACTTCGTTCGGTCAAATTCAATCTATTTCATCACTTCGTTCTGTAACATTATAATCCAATGATATTATAGTGAGATTACCAGTGATATTACCGCTTCAACAAGATCCTACCCAGTCTCTCTATAATCGAAAAAATCTAGAGACCATTTGGGAAACCATACAACAACCACATAACCCCTTGACCAGAGAATGGTTTGACATAAAAAGTGTCATTCCACAGATATAATTGATGAATGAAATGGAGCGGTACATTAAACTCCACAAATTTCCATCTAATGCAGAGTTGGAAGTAATTGCAAAGTATGCTGTAATCATGTCTGAGGGAAAGATGAAACAATATTTGAACACATGTATCTATGTATCAGAAATATTAACAAGACAAAAGAAGTGGATGACAATGTGGAAGAAAATTAATTTGTTGTGCATCTGTTGTGAGTTTCATTATCAGAACGTAGAAACATTCAGATCCTTACATGGCTACAGATATTTAGAAAAATTCATCCGGGAAACATATTTATCCCTTTTAACAGAGGACACAGAACGATCTCTATCTAATGTTTGCGAAGAAATCGTCAGGGCTTTTGATGTCATTGGCCTCAGATCGTAGGACATGGTTGGAGAAAATGCCATGGGATTTCATGTGATCATAGGACTGATTCCCATTCTCCAACATGTTTTCTTTAATGCTCATGGCTATATGAAACTCGATACAGTCGTGCTACGAGTAGTCTATATAATCTTTTATGCTATGGCTGCAGACACCTTTCAAGTCCTTGGAGAAACCATTTATGCATAAAAGAGCAGGGGTTGCCACTATCCTGGTTAAGTTTATTGAACCAAATGCAATAGATATTAGTAGTGAATATCTGAATCACGAGATTGCTATTCTACGGAGCGCCTGGATCAAGGACAATGAGTTACTATCATGTGTTTTAGGGCACCTCTCGGATGTGTTGGTTAATGCTATAGAATATGTAAGTGTGCGAGCCCTATTTTTTGTGTGTACAGAGTGTCGTAGAAGAATCATTGCCCATGAAAGGCATGGGGGTGTCACTAGGTTAAAGAATTGACATATACATCTATATACACCGTTGAACTGGAGACATAATGAACGAGGCAATAATATATCTCTTCCTATGATATCCATAACATAATCTTGCAATAAATTCATATCATCTAACATGTTAAAGCTAAACTAGCAAAAACTTCCCTCCGATAAAATCCAGTGATATTTAAGAAAAATAGTATAACACTCACGTTTACAGACCAAGAAAAATAAAAGCATTCAAGCACTGTAAATTTTTCTGTGTCCAAAGTCATTATTTGAAGTAATTAGTCAGTAGTCTATCTCAAATACATATTCAATTTAATTAGGCAATGGAAGTAGAGAGATAGGGATGACGATGGGTTATAACTAAATTACTTTTTAAGGATTCTTCAAAATTTATAATATAAGCACAATCTTGAACCCGCCCCGGGAGTCCGCCTATGAATTTGTATATCACAGAACTCTGGGTGATGTTTGGAGGACACGTAACAATAGATGCACAATTTTGAGCCCGCTAGCCCGGGAACCCGCGATCCAAAAAGTGGCTAAGTATGGAATGAGGAAGCCGTCGGTCGGACTCGTGATACAAAATCATGACTATAAATGTGAACCCGTGAGTCTGCCAACCCACACACCTAGACATTTTTAGAAAAAACAAATAATAATAAACACAAAGATACAAAATATAATAATAATAAACATGCCGCTTTGATATAATACAACTAGATTTAGACTTTTAGTTTTTTCAAGTAGTACTAGATTTAGACTTTTAGTTTATATAAGACTTTTTGATTAATATTTATTTTCTAGTGATAAACCATTCAAAGAGAAAAATTAAGTAAAGAAAATAACAAAATATCTTATTATCAATCTAACTTATTTCAAAAATTAGTATTTTTTTAAATACATAGAAAGAGAAAAAGTTAGTATTTTTTAATACACTATTATTGAAAGAAAAAAAGAAAGGAGGCCATATAACAGAGTAAGAAAGGAGGCTCTTATGAACAAAACCATATAAGACTGAGCAACTACTGGGTCAATCTTGAGCAAAGTTTTCGTTTATGGATTTTTTCATTGGTGTTTTACAAGCAACTACTACTAAAAGTTATCATAACAATTACAGGGAAAATATTTTCAATTTTCTACCCTCTTTGGGTTTTCTTGAGATATGTGGACTTGCACTAGTTCTCGTCGAGGAAACTCCATTCAAATTTCAACACTTTTCCTTCAAAGTTTTCTTAGGATAGATGGATTTGTCTAAGTTATCATACCCCGACCTCGAGCTATTTTCTCTTCACTGCTCAACACTAATCATTTCTTGATGTCACTTCGGGTATATAGAGAGCTTTCTTTGGAACTCGAATTGCTGGCAACACCTTTGAAGCCTTTTAATTCTGGAATTTTTTCCTGGGTGCAACTTCTGGGAAAGGATTTGCCTTTGTTCAAACCAAGACATAGTTTTTCCTTTGATGAGTGGTTAGTCTTCTGCCTCTTGCTCAAAGTCCTCTAATGCCTAAAAAGGAATGAGGTCCATTGCATTTGTTTTCTATGAAACCTTGTTTTGTTAGAAACTCCAAGGCCTTCTTTTAAAAGTTCTCAACTCCAAAACTTTCAAGGTTGTAAGCTGATTTGAAGACTCAATGGCGAACATTTTTAGAATTTTCTTAGTTGCCTCATCTATCTGACTTTGATCATAGGGACACAAGCTTGTAAGGTGACCATGTTCGAGACATATTCCACGCATCATGTGCCATAGCATTCTAGGTAGTGTTGGTACCAGACTGGGATTCAAGAGGGCATCTATTCAACAAGGTAGAACCCTTCTAGAGCTTTATGAATAAGCAATCCTCTCCCCATCATCACTATGCTCCCTTCAAAGACCATATCCATGCGAACAGGGTATGAAAAGAACACCCAGAAACAACTCAATAAAATTTTGATAGCACTTCAGTCCTAGGATTGAGATTTTATTCTACAAGTCAGTAGTAATTTGATGCTGAAAACCAACATTGATTTTATTCTTAACATCTTATGAAATGTTTTCACTCGCAATGAAGATATGGAATTCAAAAACTTTGCATTTACCAAAGGATTGATAAAACTGTTCGCTCTTTGTCTGTTAGTGGAACAACACTGTACAACTCAATCACTTCATCAAGGAACATTTCATTTTTTGTTTGTCTATATGAAATTCTTCTATGCTCAATACATAACGCCTTGAGGTTTCTTGACATTGGATCCTTGATTTATCTTATCTTCCATGTGCAAATCCTAAATACAATAGTAATCGGGTCAGAGATATATATCCTTTGACCACTATTTAATTTCTCATTTTTTACCTCCATTTAGTCTTTGAAATGAGAGGGGTATTTCTTTTTAAATCAATGGATGGATTGAACTTCAAACATATTTTCAACATTAATATAATATTACAATGATGTTAAACCTAATCATTTTGCAAATATGTTCAATTGGTAAAAAGAACGCAAGCTTCAAGCTCCTTAGTGGGCTCTATGCTGTTCAGGCGCTGATCCTTATAATCATTGGCAGGTTGGCTGATTCCCTCACACACTTATTGGGAGATGGAGAGGAAACCAAGAGGGATAGATCGATGGCATTCAACAGTCCAGAGTTAGCGACTGCAAGAACTGCACCTGGATCTTCAGTTCCAGTATCATGTCAGGGCGTGAGTGACGATCAACATCTCATTTCACAACTTAAATTGTTAAAAAGAAAGCAAGTTTTAGGTAAAGAAGTCCATAAAGAGAAAACTTGTTTTGTTGGCAAAATGTGTTTTTCCTTCACAAAATTTTTAACTTACTTGTGGAACTATGCCCTAAGAAAATCCCATTTCCATACTTTATAAAAGTACATATTTAATGTGTATAATTATTTATGTCAATATTTAAAATTTAGTAATATCTAACGTACTTATCCTTTAGATTTCTTGACTTTTATTTTAATATTTTAAAATATAATCATAAACATAATTATAATTTCATCTTAATTTATGTTTTGTATATGATTCAATAATGCGCTTAAAAATTAAAATCTATATTTTATAAAAATACATGTTTAATGTAAATGATTATTTATTTTAATATTTTTAAATATAGAATTTAAAAAAGCTTTGTTTTGTTTACTTCAATTTTTTTAAAATAAGAGAGGGTTAGAAAAAAATAATTGTAATATATGAGTTAAGGAAGGTTTTTCCTTATCCACTAGTTGTGTGATCTAGAAAAACAACAAAAAGTTCTCAAGGATTTTTGCTTTAGTATTTTATTTTAACATGATCAACTCTTAATAATATAAAATAACATTTTTTATTTTTATAACTAAATTATTTTTTAAGGCTTCTTCAAAATTTATAATATAAGAGAACAAAGTTTATATCGATCATAAATTTTAAAAAAATGGATTTAACATCCTTTAATAATTTCATGTAATTAAATTGTACAATATTAATATTTAATATTAATAATTTAATATTTGGAAATAATGATTTTAGATAATGTTAGATAGTTGATATGGATCACCATCCGTCAACAATCACAATCTTGAGCTCGCCATCCTGGGAGTCCGCCTATCAATTGTATATTACAGAACTCTGGGTGCTGTTTGGAGGACACAAAACAATATAAGCACAATTTTGAGCCCGCCAGCCCGAGAACCCGCGATACAAAAAATGGCTAAGTATGAAATGAGGAATCCGTACATACTTTATAAAATCCCATGTCCATACTTTATAAAAGTACATATTTAATGTGTATAATTATTTATTTCAATATTTTAAATCTAAAATTTATTAATATCTAACGTACTTATCCTTTAGATTTCTTGACTTTTATTTTAATATTTTTAAATATAATCATAAACATAATTATAATTTCATCTTAATTTATGTTTTGTATATGATTCAATAATGCACTTAAAAATTAATATCTATATTTTATAAAAATACATGTTTAATGTAAATGATTATTTATTTTAATATTTTTAAATATAGAATTTAAAAAAGCTTTGTTTTGTTTAATTCAATTTTTTTTAAATAAGAGAGGGTTAGAAAAAAATAATTGTAATATATGAGTTAAGGAAGGTTGTTCCTTATCCACTAGTTGTGTGATCTAGAAAAGCAACAAAAAGTTCTCAAGGATTTTTGCTCTAGTATATTATTTTAACATGATTAACCCTTAATAATATAAAATAACATTTTTTATTTTTATAACTAAATTATTTTTTAAGGCTTCTTCAAAATTTATAATATAAGAGAACAAAGTTTATATCGATCATACATTTAAAAAAAATGGATTTAACATCCTTTAATAATTTCATATAATTAAATTGTACAATATTAATATTTAATATTTGGAAATAATGATTTTAGATAATGTTAGATAGTTGATAGGGATCACCATCCGTMAACAATCACAATCTTGAGCTCGCCAGCCCGGGAGTCCGCCTATCAATTGTATATCGCAGAACTCTGGGTGCTGTTTGGAGGACACAAAACAATAGAAGCGCAATTTTGAGCCCGCCAGCGTGGGAACCTGCGATCCAAAAAGTGGCTAAGTATGGAATGAGGAATCCGTACATACTTTATAAAATCCCATGTCCATACTTTATAAAAGTACATATTTAATGTGTATAATTATTTATTTCAATATTTTAAATCTAAAATWTAKTAATATCTAACGTAMTTATCCTTTAGATTTCTTGACTTTTATTTTAATATTTTTAAATATAATCATAAACMTAATTATAATTTCATCTTAATTTATGTTTTGTATMTGATTCAATAATGCACTTAAAAATTAATATCTATATTTTRTAAAAATACATGTTTAATGTAAATGATTATTTATTTTAATATTTTTAAATATAGAATTTAAAAAAGCTTTGTTTTGTTTACTTCAATTTTTTTAAAATAAGAGAGGGTTAGAAAAAAATAATTGTAATATATGAGTTAAGGAAGGTTTTTCCTTATCCACTAGTTGTGTGATCTAGAAAAACAACAAAAAGTTCTCAAGGATTTTTGCTTTAGTATTTTATTTTAACATGATCAACTCTTAATAATATAAAATAACATTTTTTATTTTTATAACTAAATTATTTTTTAAGGCTTCTTCAAAATTTATAATATAAGAGAACAAAGTTTATATCGATCATAAATTTTAAAAAAATGGATTTAACATCCTTTAATAATTTCATGTAATTAAATTGTACAATATTAATATTTAATATTAATAATTTAATATTTGGAAATAATGATTTTAGATAATGTTAGATAGTTGATATGGATCACCATCCGTCAACAATCACAATCTTGAGCTCGCCATCCTGGGAGTCCGCCTATCAATTGTATATTACAGAACTCTGGGTGCTGTTTGGAGGACACAAAACAATATAAGCACAATTTTGAGCCCGCCAGCCCGAGAACCCGCGATACAAAAAATGGCTAAGTATGAAATGAGGAATCCGTACATACTTTATAAAATCCCATGTCCATACTTTATAAAAGTACATATTTAATGTGTATAATTATTTATTTCAATATTTTAAATCTAAAATTTATTAATATCTAACGTACTTATCCTTTAGATTTCTTGACTTTTATTTTAATATTTTTAAATATAATCATAAACATAATTATAATTTCATCTTAATTTATGTTTTGTATATGATTCAATAATGCACTTAAAAATTAATATCTATATTTTATAAAAATACATGTTTAATGTAAATGATTATTTATTTTAATATTTTTAAATATAGAATTTAAAAAAGCTTTGTTTTGTTTAATTCAATTTTTTTTAAATAAGAGAGGGTTAGAAAAAAATAATTGTAATATATGAGTTAAGGAAGGTTGTTCCTTATCCACTAGTTGTGTGATCTAGAAAAGCAACAAAAAGTTCTCAAGGATTTTTGCTCTAGTATATTATTTTAACATGATTAACCCTTAATAATATAAAATAACATTTTTTATTTTTATAACTAAATTATTTTTTAAGGCTTCTTCAAAATTTATAATATAAGAGAACAAAGTTTATATCGATCATACATTTAAAAAAAATGGATTTAACATCCTTTAATAATTTCATATAATTAAATTGTACAATATTAATATTTAATATTTGGAAATAATGATTTTAGATAATGTTAGATAGTTGATAGGGATCACCATCCGTCAACAATCACAATCTTGAGCTCGCCAGCCCGGGAGTCCGCCTATCAATTGTATATCGCAGAACTCTGGGTGCTGTTTGGAGGACACAAAACAATAGAAGCGCAATTTTGAGCCCGCCAGCGTGGGAACCTGCGATCCAAAAAGTGGCTAAGTATGGAATGAGGAATCCGTACATACTTTATAAAATCCCATGTCCATACTTTATAAAAGTACATATTTAATGTGTATAATTATTTATTTCAATATTTTAAATCTAAAATATAGTAATATCTAACGTAATTATCCTTTAGATTTCTTGACTTTTATTTTAATATTTTTAAATATAATCATAAACCTAATTATAATTTCATCTTAATTTATGTTTTGTATATGATTCAATAATGCACTTAAAAATTGATATCTATATTTTATAAAAATACATGTTTAATGTAAATGATTATTTAATTTAATATTTTTAAATATAGAATTTATAAAATCTTTGTTTTGTTTGCTTCAATTTTTTTTTAAATAAGAGAGGGTTAGAAAAAAATAATTGTAATATAGGAGTTAAGGAAGGTTGTTCCTTATCCACTAGTTGTGTGATCTAGAAAAGCAACAAAAAGTTCTCAAGGATTTTTGCTCTAGTATTTTATTTTAACATGATCAACCCTTAATAATATAAAATAACATTTTTTATTTTTATAACTAAATTATTTTTTAAGGCTTCTTCAAAATTTATAATATAAGAGAACAAAGTTAATATCGATCATACATTTAAAAAAAATGGATTTAACATCCTTTAATAATTTCATGTAATTAAATTGTACAATATTAATATTTAATATTTAATATTTGGAAATAATGATTTTAGATAATGTTAGATAGTTGATAGGGATCACCATCCGTCAACAATCACAATCTTGAGCTTGCCAACCCGGGAGTCTGCCTATCAATTGTATATCACAAAACTCTGGGTGCTGTTTGGAGGACACAAAACAATAGAAGCACAATTTTGAGCCCGCCAGCCCGGAAACCCGCGATCCAAAAAGTGGCTAAGTATGGAATGAGGAATCCGTACATACTTTATAAAATCCCATGTCCATACTTTATAAAAGCACATATTTAATGTGTATAATTATTTACTTCAATATTTTAAATCTAAAATTTAGTAATATCTAACGTACTTATCCTTTAGATTTCTTGACTTTTATTTTAATATTTTTAAATATAATCATAAACCTAATTATAATTTCATCTTAATTTATGTTTTGTATATGATTCAATAATGTACTTAAAAATTAATATATATATTTTATAAAAATACATGTTTAATGTAAATGATTATTTATTTTAATATTTTTAAATATATAATTTAAAAAAGCTTTGTTTTGTTTACTTCAATTTTTTTTAAATAAAAGAGGGTTAGAAAAAAATAATTGTAATATATGAGTTAAGGAAGGTTGTTCCTTATTCACTAGTTGTGTGATCTAGACAAGCAACACAAAGTTCTCAAGGATTTTTTCTTTAGTATTTCATTTTAACATGATCAACCCTTAATAATATAAAATAACATTTTTTTTAATTTTTATAACTAAATATTTTTTTAAAGCTTCTTCAAAATTTAAAATATAAGAGATAACAAAGTTTATATCGATCATACATTTAAAAAAAATGGATTTAACATCCTTTAATAATTTTATGCAATTCAATTGTACAATATTAATATTTAATATTAATAATTTAATATTTGGAAATAATGTTTTTAGATAATGTTAGATAATTGTTAGGGATCACCCTCCGTCAACAATCATAATATTGAGCCTGCCAGCCCGGAAGTCCGCTTGTCAATGCAAAAAGAATGTCTCCTTGCATAATATGGATTCCAAACATTCATGAACTGAATGTCAATGACTTAACTCATGCTTTCCTTGATTTCGACTTAAGTGACTCTTTCCTTGGTTTATTAGTGAGCATTTGATTATATGCTCAGCCGTCCGACCTTTGTCTTCAAAAGGAACTTATCTTAGCATACATAGCATAGTTTACCAACCGCTCTGATACTACTTAACTTAACGCCCACCGGGCACCGGGCAAATTGTTTATCGCGAAACTCCGGGTGTTGTTTGGAGGACACAGAACAATATAAGCGTAATTTTGAGCCCGCCAGCCTAGGAACCTGCGATCCAAAAAGTCGCTAAGTATGGAATGAAGAAGCCGTACATACTTTATAAAATCCCATGTCCATACTTTATAAAAATACATATTTAATGTGTATAATTATTTATTTCAATATTTTAAATCTAAAATTTAGTAATATCTAATGTACTTATCCTTTAGATTTCTTGACTTTTATTTTAATATTTTTAATTATAATCATAAACCTAATTATAATTTCATCTTAATTTATGTTTTGTATATGATTCAATAATGCACTTAAAAATTAATATCTATATTTTATAAAAATACATGTTTAATGCAAATGATTATTTATTTTAATATTTCTAATTATAGAATTTAAAAAAGCTTTGTTTTGTTTACTTCAATTTTTTTTAAATAAGAGAGGGTTAGAAAAAAATAATTGTAATATATGAGTTAAGGAAGGTTGTTCCTTATCCACTAGTTGTGTGATCTAGACAAGCAACAAAAAGTTCTCAAGGATTTTTGCTCTAGTATTTCATTTTAACATGATCAATCCTTAATAATACAAAATAACCTTTTTCATTTTTATAACTAAATTACTTTTTAAGGCTTCTTCAAAATATATAATATAAGCACAATCTTGAGCCCGCCCGGGAGTCTCCCTGTCAATTTGTATATCGCAGAACTCCGGGTGCTGTTTGGAGGACACAGAACAATAGAAGCACAATTTTGAGCCCGCCAGCCCGAGAACCCACGATCCAAAAAGTGGCTAAGTATGGAATGAGTAAGCACTCGGTCGGACTCGTGATACAAAATCATGACTATAAATGTGAACTCGTGAGTCCGCCAACCCCCGCACCTAGACATTTTCAGAAAAAAAAAAACCGAATACTAATAAACACAAAGATACGAAATATAATAATAATAAACATAGTTATTATCCCTTTCCAAGTTTATTAGATATCACCTCATAAAAGAGAACGAAGTTTATATCGATCATACATTTAAAAAAATGGATTTAACATCCTTTAATAATTTTATGTAATTAAATTGTACAATATTAATATTTAATATTAATAATTTAATATTTGGAAATAATGTTCTTAGATAATGTTAGATAGATAGTCGATAGGGATCACCATCCATCAACAATCACAATCTTGAGCCCGCCAGCCTGGGAGTATGCCTGTCAATTTGTATATTGCGGAACTCCGGGTGCTGTTTGGAGGACACAGAACAATAAAAACACAATTTTGAGCCCAGGGGAACCCGCGATCCAAAAAGTAGCTAAGTATGGAATGAGGAAGCTGTACATACTTTATAAAATCCCATGTACATACTTTATAAAAATACATATTTAATGTGTGTAATTATCTATTTCAATATTTTAAATCTAAAATTTAGTAATATCTAATGTACTTATCCTTTAGATTTCTTAACTTTTATTTTAATATTTTTAAATATAATCATAAACCTAATTATAATTTCATCTTAATTTATGTTTTGTATATGATTCAATAATGCACTTAAAAATTAATATCTATATTTTATAAAAATACATGTTTAATGTAAATGATGATTTATTTTAATATTTTTAAATATAGAATTTAAAAAAACTTTGTTTTGTTTACTTCATTTTTTTTAAATAAGAGAGGGTTAGAAAATAATAATTGTAATATAGGAGTTAAGGAAGGTTGTTCCTTATCCACTAGTTGTGTGATCTAGACGAGCAACAAAAATTTCTCAAGGATTTTTTAATTTAACATCCTTTAATAATTTTATGTAATTAAATTGTACAATATTAATATTTAATATTAATAATTTAATATTTGGAAATAATGTTTTTAGATAATGTTAGATAGTTGATATGGATCACCATCCGTCAATAATATCTCTCATTAGTAATTAATAGTTGAATAACTAATTTATTAAAGGATAAAGATTAAACGAAGACAGTTATTGGGTGTATCCCACCATCCAATCTTACACCCTCCCTCATATTTTCAAAATAAAAAACACCTATCACTATAATTTAATATATCACACCTTTTAAATTCAATAAATATATTACTACTACTACTACTGCTACTACTACTAATAATATATTTTTAAGGTCACGACTAAGCCAATACACCAAATTGGTGTATGGGACCCCCTTGTTTGTGGGACAAGGGACCCCCCTCTGCCCAACGATTTGACTGATAAAGTCTACGAAGGTATACATACCCTACCCCCCTCTGGATTTGAACCTGTGACCTGTTAAGAGGAAACACATGTTCTTAACATATTCTTAATACAAACATGCAAAATATAATAATAATAAATACAATTTTTTTATCCCAAAAATACACAATGAAGTGTTTTTAAAACTTAAAAGTAACTATTCTTATTTTCAAATTTTGTTAACTTTATTTGAAATTTAAATTAAAAAAATAAATTATTCAAAATAAATTTTGATTTTTACTCAAAGTGTATTTACCATAAACTTAAAAAAATTAGTTAAAATTTTTAAAATTGAATTATGAAAATATTAAAAAAAACACAATTATATTAAATTTTATATTCTTATAAAACTAAGATAAATTTTATAATAATGAAATTATTAATAAATAAAATTATTATAAAATTTTTATTCATTTTAATTTGAATAATTAATTAATTAATTAATTTTTTTAAATACATGTTTAAAATTAAAATAAATATCTAGATTTGATTAAAATACTATGAAAGCTAATGGTTATATGGAAGTTTGAGACAATAAATTTTAAATTTCGTTAAAGTTTATTAAAATATTTAAGCGAATTGTTATATGGAAGCTTGAGATAGTAATTCAGAAGTTAAATTTTAAGAAAATAAAGTAAGAATTATGATAATTAAAGTTAATGGTATCATGAACATTTCATTTTAACATGATCAACCCTTAATAATATAAAATAACCTTTTTTATTTTTATAACTAAATTACTTTTTGAGGCTTCTTCAAAATTTATAATATAAGCACAATCTTGAGCCTGCTAGCTTGGGAGTCCGTTGTCAATTTGTATATTGCGGAACTTCGAGTGCTGTTTGGAGGACACAGAACAATAGAAACGCAATTTTGAGCGTGCCAGCCCGAGAACCCGCGATCGAAAAAGTGGCTAAGTATGGAATGAGGAAACCATCGGTCGGACTCATGATACATAAGCATGCTTATAAATGTGAACCCGTGAGCCCACCAACCCGCGCACCTAGACATTTTCAGAAAAAAACGACTAAGAAAAACAACTAGAAAGCGAAAGTAGAGGGGAAAAATATATATATTTCTGTTTATCCCTCAAAAAACATAAAAAAAAAAACTCTCGCTAATAATAAATATTCCATTTATTTTTATTTGTATTTGTATTAAAGGGATGATTATTTGTAATAAATATTCATTTTAAAAATATATTTAATTAGTAAAAATAGCAGAACATGAACATGATTAAGAGAAACTACAATGTTGAAAAGTAAATAAAAAGAAAGCATTGATGGAATTTGGCTATGGCATTGTCACAAACAAATTTGAACTATTTAGCTTAAATGGTATTAAATTACTTGTCCATGATAATCTTGTTCTGCAACTATAAGTTGGAAATAATCTTTCCGGGTAAATTAACTTTTAATTAACTCAACAATTTGACTTTTACTTTTTCTAGGTAAATTAACTTTTAGGCAGAGACTACGCTGCCATGCAACACTTGTTAAAAGTTAGGATGACAGTGATGAGTTTTTTATGGATTGGTTATTAGTTTGTTAGTTGATAAAAAAATTATCTGTATTCCATAGATTGACATTATATATTGAATTTTATTATTATTTTAAATATTTAAATTTATAGATTGACTTTACATATTGAATTTTATTATTATTTTTAAATATTTAAATTTATTTATATTTTATATATTATTCGCTCATTTTTTGGGGTTTTATTGCAAAGTTGATGATCGCTTTTTCGGATTGAGAAAATTATTTAATGCAACCTAGCAACTATAGTAAATTTAATATTTTTTTTTTGTAAATAAGCATTGTATTACCTTCTATAAACCATTAGATGAGTACATATAGTTTGTACAGGCTTGGGTCGCCATAGTTGGAAACCAACCCAAGCCCAACATTGAATAAAAAAGAGACTGACTATTCTTCTTAGCAAGGCTATTGTTCTGTATCTAGACACTAATTTGAATTGACAGATAACTAGACTTAAGCTTCAAAACAAAGAAGAATAAAATCCTAAGGATTGAAAATTTGCAAAAAGACACCCAATACATCCCGTGGTACATAATTGTGATGGAGGAACTTGGTCACGAAATGGGAGCCGGATCAGGGCGTCCATGGAAGGCCCCCATAGTGAGGATTGGTCTTGTTTTGACTGGTTCGACATCTGGCAGGCTTGTTGACTGAGCAACAACGAGATTCTAGCATCCAACCGGTCCATTTTGAAATTCATGTCTACCATCTCTCTATGCATATTGAAGATCAATTGTCATTGTTCCTCCGTCAATCCTCCTCCACTAGATTCTTTGTTTGGGTGTCGTTCTTCCAGTTTAGAATGCCTCTGTGGAGAAGAAGAGATTCCTCGATTGAAGAAGCTTGACCTAAATGGTCCTTATGATTTGATCAAATGTCGCCTCGATGGGGGAGGGGCTAGCCCCTCATCCTCAACCCATTCGACTCGACAACCCCATCCCACGACTTCATTAATAGGCAACGAATTATGCAAGGGGACCTTGAGAGGAGGCAGAGGAACATCCTCCTCTGTTCCTCAGTTGAAGTCTGATTCCTTTCATCTAATTGATGAATGGGTGTTCGTCGTTATTTTCCATGGGCCCTAACCGCCCTCTCTCCGGACCCTCGAAATTGCGAATAGAGAGAAGAAAGCCACACTGGGAGAGGATTGTAGAGAGATTGAGTCCAACCTTCTCCCATAGCCAATGAGAATGGGATACTAAACCATCAACACTACATGAATATAGTCTCTATCTTGCTTAGTCTTCCTATCCAACTTGCTTATCCATAAATGCTGATAGGAGACCATGATAGAGGGAATGTGCCGGGAGCGATTGCAATTTAATATCCTTGTACCACTGAGCCTTGCTCCATCTGTCATCACTTGCTGTGAACTTAGAGCTAGAGTAATGAGCTTGAAGGTGTATAAATGAGACATCCCCTCCACATGCTCACAATGTGCCTTGAGAGAACACATGGCAGGGAATATTCTAACCACACGTTTTGTCATGAGCTAGTGGATAGTACCCCATCCGAGGAGTAGTAAATTTAATATTAATGTCACACTTGCTTGTTACATATTGTAGTTATATGGAAATTGAAATTGGTGGATGATGCTACTGTACATACAATTCCCTCATGACAAATTACAACCATTCATATGGAAATTGAAATTGGAGGATGACACTGTTGTACATACTATGAAGTGACATTATTAATAAAAATAAAAATAAAAATATGTCTTTTGACTTCAATTCATCCTATCAATGTGTTCAACATTAACGACACCCAGATCTCCAACATTACTGACAATCTTGATGTGTCCTACAATATTCACCCTACTTGAGTGACCCTCACTGCCTACTTTCAACAATCAAAAGAACATTTAACTACCAGGTTTTGCTTCGAAGTAAATTTTAATAATAATAACCAAATGGACGGTAAATGTGCTTTGAAATATGAAACCAATTTACTCTTGAAATATGTAATTAATTTGAACGCGACGATTGAGAGCATCAACCAATTGCATTCCAATAATTATTACAACTTACGGTCCTCAACTCTGGCGTGACGAGTCTGACATGATTGTGGCACTCTTTATCATTCTTGTCTTCCATACAGAGGTAAATTTCTCTGCATTTCTTTCTCTACTTTTGTGAATGCCAAAAATTAGGGTGGTTTATGGTAAAATTGAATACTGTATATCGCAACAAATTATGTTGGGTTTGGTTGCTTGAGGTCTCTCAGACAATTCTTGGCATTCTAGTAATTATTACAACTTATAGTTCTCAACTATGGTGCATCGAGTCTAATGTGACTGTGGAATTCTTTATCATTTTTGTTTGTCATATAGAGTTTATATGAATTTTCATATTTTAGAGGTTGTGTTATTGGATATATTGATGTCTATACATTCAATGACACACAATAACGAACACAAATACTATTTCCTTAATGAAGAATATTTTATGATTTATGTAGTCCAAATATGTCATGTTTTGATATATTCCTTTATAAAAAATGTGATATTCGTCTTTATAGGTAAAATATTTTGTTGTCAATTGGGTTTGGCTCGGGTGGTTGGGAGGAATGATCGTTATCTTCCCTACCCAGGTTCAATTCCCGCAAGTGACATGCTGAGCTCTTGATGAGTATATTATTGTAATGGTTCGACCCTTGTCGTTGATCGATCTTATGCATTGAATATTCTAGAGTTTATTTTGGGTACCATCCTCAAAATGAAGGGAAGTACTTAGGGGTTTTTCCGGGCTTTGTAACTTGGAAAAAAAAGGTAACATATTTTGAGTTCAATGTTCCAAATAATCTTTGTTAAATATGGATTTTTTTAAAATGTATAATCAAAACTACTAATGATGTGGGATTAATTATATAGGTGGTTTATTGAATACAATGATTTAATGTTTTGATTAAGATTTATATTCATTAAATAAGAAAAAGAATGAATAAGTTACAATTTTTAAAGTAGTTTTGTTAAGTTGTGATAATTTAATAAATAAAAATAAAAATATTAATATTTTAAGGGGTTAGCTTAATTGATTATCATCAAAGTTGTTAAGTATTTGATTAATTATATGTTAATAAATCTCCATTTCAAATATTTTTAGATTAACACACTAATCTATGGAACACGTTTATTAGAAATGTAATTTACAAAATAAAATAAATATCTTTTAACTTCCCCCCCCTCCCACACACACACACATATATATACTTTAAATGGTGTTTTGATTAAAAACTATACCTAAAATGTTTATAATTTCATTTGAAATGATCTTATTATCTCATAATAACTCTATAGTCAAGAATAGAAAGGAGTGTACTACTAAAGTCTATGAAGGTATACATACTCTACCCCCCTTTGGATTTGAACCTGTAACCTCCAAGGAGGAAACACATGTTCTTAACCATTAGACCCACTCAGGTTGTATTAAATTTGAAGGACATGGGGGTGGGATTTTTATCCATTTATGTGTTCACGGTTCACGATATCATTTAATATAATATCTCTGAGTGCAACCACATATTCGACCGCTACCTCAAGGTGTCCCCATGGCTCCAGGTTATGTTGCCATCATTGGAATTGAACCTTGCTCAATGGTGAAAAACTTCTTGCTTTCCACCATTGGATCCAACCCCTTTGAGAAAGTTTCAATTCACTATTGGGCAAGGTTCAATTCCCATGAGGGCTTAGCCTAAAGCCATGGGGGCACCTTGAGACAATGGTCGAATGTGTGGTTGCACTCAAAGATATTATATTAATTGTTATCGTGACCTGTGAAAAATAAGTGGATCAAATACCACCCCCATGTCCTTTAATTTAAAGGTTGAGGGGGTTTAACAAAATGATGGGGAATTTGTGCTTGCACACTCCCCACCCAGGTTCAAATCCCCGATGAGACTATGGCTCATTGTGATAAGGCTAGAAGAATAGGCACCCCCCTTGTGGAGGTCTCGGTTCTTGCTAAGCCATAAATTTACTGATAGGAAATGGCTTGCGAGCTGTTGGCACTAGCCTAGGGTTCATAGTGGCAACCAATCATAGGGTAAGCCCTATAATATTAGGACACAAGGTCATTGTTACAAAAATATACTTGTTATGAGTTCAACATATCACTTATAGAAATTGAATCTGAATGGGGAGGATAACAATCATTCATTCCAACTATCCAAACTAAATCTAGGGATGATTTTAAGGACGAAAATTTATTTTAAAATGTAGAAACCTTGGAAAATCTTACTAATACTTCATATGCCAACTATAAATGATTGGCGATATTTTTGTAAAAATATTCAAATTTCTAAGGATTTTATATAGTTTTTAAAAAATTTTGGCGATTTTTAAGGTAAAATAATTTTATCTTATAGAATTTGGGCGAAGCATTTTTAAAATAACGAATCTTGTTTTTGGAAAAACCATGGAAAATTAGCCCATGAGCGAAATTTAGCCCCTAAAATCATCCTTGAAGTCTAAATCCAATTGACCAATGTTTAGATCAATCTATGACACCAACAACATCCATTTTAACAATTTTTAATATTTTGACCTTGAAATCAACTTCCTAAATTTCAACCATGCATATTATTTGAGCACTATAATTCTCTTTCTTTGTACATTTAAAAAAACATTAAAATATTTTTCCAAGATTATCCCCTTCTTGAATAAGGTTTAGAGATAGATCAATTTATTTGTTTGGCTTAACTAGGGTTTAGTGAATGGGTGATTTTATTTGGTTTGCCTAATTAGGATTTGGTGAGTGATGGTTTTATTTTCTTATCCTAACTAATGAGGCTAGTGATATATTATTTTAAAGTAGCTATTAAAGTGTGGTAATTTACGTAAGGTTAATTTAATTTGTTGCCTTTACTCAATGGGAATAAATTGTTTCAATTTGGTTAGGATATAATGTTTTTTTTTGTAAATAAAAGAGGAAAAAATATATTCCCTTAAAAGCATCAAAACAATACAATGTTCTTTGCTTGCCACATGTTCCGCCACATCAGGAAACCAAAACATGTGGCTTGCAAAAACACTTGGAAACCGTTACTATCATTTCATAGTTCAACGTGACAAATGCCATGTTTCATGCATAGGCCGTGTCTGGTGTCATGCACCAGAGAATGTATCTACTATGGTTGTTGCCATACATCAGAAACTTTAAGAAAATTGAAAAAAGATGAAATTGGTTCTTGATATGGAAAAAGAGAGAGAAGCTAGAAATTTGGCCAACCCGAGCGTCCATCAGTGCTGTAGGTGTAGACGAACCTTTGTCCGCAGGTCGGATAACGAGTTTGCTCTGACGCATCTGACAAGGATTCGAACAGGAGGTCCATGCATTGACTGAGAATGTTTTGATTATGAGTTTGGTCCTCCAGGCTTCCCCGCACATCAAAGATCAATTGAAGGTGGTTGTATGAAAAATGACGAGGATTGGGCAGAGGCTGCTCAATTTTCCCATCTGTGTCCACGTGAGGAGTTGTGTCCATATCAAAATCCATCGATAGAATTTCTTCCATGTCCAAACCGGGGGTTATGTTCTTGGCTATCCACTCTATCAGCCAGCTGGGGGGGATTTCTTCCTCCACCATGCAACTTCCTTGCTATAGAGGTTGGGCCCGAGGCTTGGTGATGATGCAAGAATTAGGTGGGGCTTCCGAAGGTTGCAACTCAAGAGGAGGAATTTCTTCATCCACAGGGAAAATTCCATAATCATGCATAGTATCTGAGAGGGGTGGAGGTGAGTGTTTTGCATGAGGGGAGGGTGGAGGAGACTCAGTCCAATTCTAGCTCCTTCCGGGGGAGCTGGCGGTCAGAGGGAATGGTTGCGAGGGGTCAGGGCGATTGTGTTGGATTACTGAGAGGGGGGGTGAATCAGTAATAGAGCAATTTAATCCCTTTTAACCATATAATCCAAGTGCTATATCAATGAAGCATTATTATCCAATAACTGCAGAGTAAATAAGCAATGAACAAATGAACAATCATACACATACACAGTACACCAGTGTTTTACGTGGGAACCCAAATCGGGAGAAAACCACGAAATTCTTTTTCTTATATGTCTTGAAGAATTACATTCATTGGAAGCACCAACTTCCTTTGTTTTCCAGCTGCAATTGGAAGGAGGCTCCAACCCCCTAGTTTCTCAGGCTACAACCTGAGGGAATCTCCAACTCCCCAAATCTCTGGCTACAACCAGAAGGAGGCTACAACCCCCTATGTTCTTAGGCTACAGCTGGAAGGTGGCTACAACCACCTGTCCTTGCCCCGTCCTGCCACCCTGAAGTAGAAGTAGAATGATGGAACCACTGTCACACTATCACTGTGAGATATACCATTGTAAACCCGTACCAATA
>JASDQU010713966.1:0-19160 GCA_032191745.1 Picea mariana | reverse complement strand
AAAGGCAATAAAGGGGCTTGGAAAAAGTGCATCCATGACGGGTACAACTCACCTCAAACAAAGGAACCCACAGACAACACCTACCCCTGGTCTTCACAATGACCAGACATCCCTAGACCATATCACTTCATGTACATGGCTTGAATGATCTTCTGTGGAAACTTCCCTCTTCTTGTGGATACTGGCCAAATAGGTTGTTCCGTCTTTTTCTTCAATTTTGTATAGTAGGTCAGTGTAATGTCTTTGAGCTGTTAGAGGATATGCTAGGGATTTCATGCATGTATTTGATAAATTTAATGATGAAGCATGATTGACATTGCTATGATCTCGAGGACTGATGAGCCCATGGAGGGCATAGTTTTTGATGTGCAGGACCATGCCCGACGGACAGGTACCAGTGGACCGGTACACATGGGGATATGATTAGCTCGAACCTCCATGGGGATGAAGAGCCCATCAGATGGTTGCTGGGATGGCAGAGGTAGGGCAACGCTGTGATGAGCCATTGCACAAGAAGAAAGAAGGACGCTCCACCCAGGACACTTTGGTAGAGCCTGACCTAGGGGGAATCATCCACTACAGATGGAACGTTTTCCTTTGATGGATAGGACGTCACTCGGGAGAGCTAGACATTGTCTGGAGTGTGTGGCAGTGTGCTGAGGTCGTTTGGCATGTGTGGCATCTTGGAGGAGCCCTAGAAGGGCCAATGTTTTGGTATTTGGATGCTTTATTTTCCCAAAAGGGGCCAACGTCTCCCCTAAAAGGGCTTGACGTCCCTCCTTTTTCTCATATTATGACATTTTTCTAGCAATTAATGTAAAAACAGTGTAAATTTGGTAGTCAGCCTTGTCGGCTGTTTTAATGACCTGAAATTTAATTCAAAGGTCATGGATTGGTATAAATAGAGGACATTGCTCG
The DNA here is from genome assembly GCA_032191745.1 of Picea mariana. Taxonomy (NCBI): domain Eukaryota; kingdom Viridiplantae; phylum Streptophyta; class Pinopsida; order Pinales; family Pinaceae; genus Picea; species Picea mariana. Next base: position 18,242 of record JASDQU010713966.1, on the reverse strand, counting down.
TCATTTTAAAGAGAACATAACTCACTCTCTTGTGAGAGATCAAATTTTAGTTTTTTTCTTGGTAATTTTGCTCTTGGAAGTGAGGCACAACTCTTGTTGGAGGATTTTTCTTGGCATGTATGGTGTTTCTCTCATTGGAAGCTTTACAACTAGGGTTTGATGATGCATTCTTCATGATATGTAAGTGAATTTCTCATGCAAAACTTCTTGAATGAATGGTTGTAGGTTTAATCTCTTACATTTGCTATTATATTGCTATTATATTGCTTGATCTTGAAACCCTAGGTAGCAAACACACAAGTAGGTCCTTGCTATATGTCCCCATGCTTGAGAAACTTGTTTTAGCCATTGATTAAGGAATATATAGCCTAGCCATTGCTACACTTATCTCTCTTTTTCTAAGTTATCATTAAAGTATAAGTTGAATAAAGGAGACGTCCTAGGCCTAGTTAATTCTACACCTAGGGTTTTAACCTTCTAGGGTTTGAAAAGCGTTGCCCTTGCATCACTTTTCTCCCTTAGATTTGTACTTTGAAGCTAGCCTTTTTGCCAAGAATATTTAGAGAAAGAGGAAGGAGCATGAGGCCTTGCTTAAGCAACACCGGAATGAGCCTCCTTCCCTTAGGGTTTTGATTCTAGGGCCCTGCCATTGCAGCACCATAGAACCTAACCTTCTAGTCTTTGAATTTTAAATCCTCCTGAGATTTTGCGCTTACTTTTGACTCCATATTACCCTTAGTCACTGGTTTTCTCTCTAATGTTGAGCTTGTTATGCAAAATCATCTTTTAAACTCTCAAATCTGAAACCCTAACTAACTCTAACGTCTCTAACTAGGGCTGACGTCATACTTGACGCAATAACCCTGCTAACCTAGCAATTGATGATGACATCATACCTTATTTGAGCTTATGTTGATAGAAAATACTGTTGGCTTGGTCATCTAGTGATAGATATTGATGAATTGATAATTCTCATTGGCTAATTAGTAAAACTTTGACCTTCTTTGTCTATTACATTGCTTATCATACTAACCCTAGATGAAGCTGACGTCATCCCTAGGATATTGACGCAACAGTCTTTTGTATATGAGAAATTAATGACTTTTAATGCATTGACTTAATTCAGAGATTGGTTATTTTTCATTGGATGCTATATTATTCCAGTGTTTATTGACAAGTAACATTATATTACCGTTGTCATTATTGCAAACATTGACTTCGTCAATATTTACTGTTGTATATGCTCATATACATTTAATATTGATAGTCATTGATTCATGAAGTATTAGCCACTATTGCATGTATTAGTTTCATTGTTGTCTTGTCTCGCAAGCAGGTGCCCTTTCGGTGGTTATTCTTCACTTGACTATCTTCTAGGCGGTAACCTGTGAAGGGGAAACTAACATTAATCCTTTGAGCCTTTCCCTTTCAAACCCCAGATTGCCAGGGACGTCTCCCTTGGGCTTAGCCACCCTAAATAGAAAGGACCTCCCCATTGTGGTGACATTGGGTGGGGCAGGTCCTTGTTACGCCAGTTTGACCCTTATCCTCTAGTCTAAGACCTAAACTACAAACTGAGCGATAACAGGATCCTCAAGGGGTTCGACAATTATCCAAGTTTGAGACATAATTGTATAATGGATAAGAAACCCTAAATATCTGAAGTACCAGAGTAAAGGATAGTTGTGGATCTAGAGATTGAACGAGGGTCATTAGATCTATGAGCCTTCATCCTTTGGAAGTTCGGTAGTTAGGAACTTCGACGAATTTGAGTTGTAGTTGTTAAAAGGTAACAAAATCCTAGAGTGTCGAAGTCCGGATTGGACGAAAACCATTCATCATAGGAGAGCATGAGCTTTTATATATCTGGGCCCTTCCGCAGTTCGACGATCCAAGTGGATTAGTTCAAAGTTGAAAGGTGCAAAGAAACTCTCAAGCCTGGAGTCCTGGAGTGGATATCCACTGTAGATTCTCATGTGAGGAGAAATCATGTTAGTTGTCCGATTAATTTCATAACCAAAGATGAAGGAATATGGAAGGTATGGTAGAACCTACATCTATCGGTCAACCTAGAATTATGACCGAGTTCGGCCAGTAACACTCCTGGTGAAATGGAGTGTTGGAGTTGAAGAAATCTCTGGAGCGTTGGAATTCCAGAGCTCTAAATAGTTCCTTTTGGGCCAGCACTAGGTTCTATCCTGTGGTCACATGCATAAATGTCAAGGTAAAAAGGGCTAACTCCTAAGGTTAAGATTCATGTATTTCTGTGTAAGGCATCCTCCAATAACCTGTTTGCTAAGAAAAACTCTGTGGAAAGACATTTACAAAAAATCAAAGAACATATTTATGATATTAGTTGAAAAAATTCAAGAAATTTTAATGTTTTGAAAGCAATTTGTAAGAAACATAAAGACAAATATTTTCCACATGGCTTTATGTGATTCAAAATTTAGAGATGGAAGCAACTCCAATTTCCTGCAAATGATATAACACATTCTAATATTCGACATAAACTCATAACATAAAGATACTTGTTTTATGTTTAATGAGCCATAAGGATTATAATAACCTGCAATGATGAACCATATCATAAAGAGATATAAGAAAAACATAAAAGCATATAATGACAAATACAATAAAGCTAACTCATACAATATAATTTTTCATGCTTTGAAAAATATGAAAAATAATATGACTACTAAATAATCACATCATGCAATTTTGTTTCCAGACTAAAGCCAAAAAAGCATATTGTATTTCCACATCATTCAAAAATTAGTCCATCTTTTAGGTTCCAAAAGAACACCCTTATGTATCTAGGAAAGAATCAATATTTAAAACGCGTCATTGATCTCTTTCCCATATCCAAAAGATAGAGATAGATATTCACCAATAAAGTTTCTTCCAAAAAAAACCTTTAATCTAGGTGTGTAATAACAGTCATTCTCGTAATTTTGCAAAAATAGTTACATCATTCAAACTATTTTTTGAAACTATTTAAAAAAAACGGCCTGCAAATTAGAAGTATCTCATAATGATTCACTTGTTTTAGAACACTTGCAATTTTCTCCTTCTCAAACTTGAAAATAATAAAGATAAAATTTAATTTATAAAAAATCTCATAAACTAATTCTAGAGAAGGTACAAAATCTATGATTTTGTAGCTAGTCTAATAAAACAAGAAATTAAATTATGTTGAAACAAACCAGTCAAATCATTAACTCTAAGAAATTGTTTACCAATTCAAACATTCAAAAAAAAAGAATCTGGCAATTCTAAATTCATAAAAACATTGACATTATATGAGTTTTTAAAAATAATGTCCCGTGATTTCTTGGATCTCTTGTTCTCCCTGGGAGAAGTTTGTTGCTCTCAAAACTGAATTTTCTCTTTCTAAATCTATATTTCGAGCCAGTGTTGGTTAAGATGAGATTGAAAATACAAGATGTATTGATAGTGTCTTTGAATCCAAGTGAAACATTCTTCACAATACACTTTTTCCAATCCCAGTAGAGGATTCATGTTTTATGAGTTTAAAGGTTTACCTTATTCCATCACCATTTTCAGATCATTCTGTATCCCTGTAATCCCTTCTTGTTCCCTTAAAAACAAAGGCAGATTCAAAAAGAAATCATACTATGGTGAATCCACTCTATTAGAATCAAATCTTACATCGTCAACATAATTAATTCAGTTGGGTAAAATTAATTCAGTAAAATTAAACTTCATCCCGAAGTTTGTACAATATATAAAAGAAAGTAAATAAATGTATTTGACATAGATCTATATGTATAATCTATTGAACAAGTAAGGAAAATGTTGACACATCTCATATGCGTCCTCCCAGGTAGTCGAGTGTGGACTATAGTTGTCCCAATGGACCTTGACCTGATCGACTATTCGACACTGCAACTGTCAAATGTGATGGTCCAGAATGTGGATTGGCTCTACCATGAGAGAACCCTCTTATGACACCTACAAAGTACTCATGTCAATAACATGTGAAGGATCACTAATATAATGTCTCAAAACAGATACATGAAAAACATCGTGCATACGCCTCAAAGAATCAGGAACATCTAGTCGATAAGCCATGGGTCCTTTATTTTCCAAAACTTCAAAAGGTCCCACAAACCTAGGAGATATTTTACCACCCTTTCCCAACTCTCTCGCCAACTTCATAACTTCGGTCAACGTGATGTACATCAACATAACAATTCTGTCGATATTGCACTTATTTAATCCTCTATATTATCGATTACATCTGTTCTTACATGTATTGAATTACTTTTGGTCCTACCAAGACCCTATCCTCAAGTTGATATGAACTCAATGGCGTCCAACTTTTCCTCTCGTAAATAAACTCAAATGATGCCATCTTAATCGTATTGTGATAGCTATTGTTGTATGCAAACTCAACTAGTCGAAATAATTCTTCCCGACATTTATGTGGGTCCATTACATACATATGGAACATATCCTCCAAAATCTAGTTCGTTCTTTCTGTTTTCTCGTTTGTCTCTAGGTGATATGTTGTGCTAAAGTTTATTTGTGTTCCCAAAGCCTCTTGGAAACTAGTCCAAAACTATCCTGTAAACACCGATCCCTGATCATATATGATCCTTCTTGGTACTCCATGTAATCTTACAATCTCACTGGCAAATACTCTTGTTATGTATAGCACCCTATATGTCGTACTTACTGAAATAAATTGTGCACTCTTTGTCAGAGTGTCAACTACCATGAAAATCAAATCATGCCTCCTTGTTGTTAGTGGAAATACAATAATAAAGTCCATCAAAGTGACCTACCATTTCGATTCTGGAATAGAGTGTGGTTGTAGTAATCCTGCTAGATGTCTATGTTTAGCCTTCACTTGTTGGCATTCTAGACATCTTGCCATATAAATAACAATGTCTTCTTTCATTCCCTTCCAAAATCATAAAGGATTAAGGTCTGCCTTCATCTTCGTGACTGCCAGATGAGCCATGCATATTGCACGATGAGATTCACTTAAGATAAAACTTAGTAACATCCTTGTACCAATTATCATCTATATGTAAACTTATAATCGTTTCTTTAAGATTCATCTTAAGAAGTATTACTAAGAATATGTGTGTTCTCTAACTCAACCCATTTTCCACTATGTTCCTTGTTCCTTTAATGTAAGTAATCTTAAATTTGTATTCTCTAAGAAATTTTGACCAATGCCTTTATCGCACGTTCAAGTCATTCTATGTGAAACTATGTTGCAAACCACAATGATTTGTCTTTAGTTCAAATTTTCATCCAATAAAATAATGTCTCCAAATTATAAGGGCATGCACAATTTCTAAAAACCCCATTTAATGTGTTGCGTAGTTCTCCTCATGCTTTCTCAATTTCCTATAAATGTAAGCGATCACTCAACCATCTTGCATCAAAACTCTGCCTAAACCTTCCTTGGATGTGTCCATGCATACCAAGAATTACTTTTCCATGTCAGGAACCTTTCGTATCGGTGTTGTCGTCAACAACTCTTTGAGATTTTGAAATGGTTCCGTGCATTTCTCAGTCCATACGAACTTCTTTTTCTTCTTTTTAAATTCCATGATCTGATTTTCTATCTTCGAAAAACCTTTGATGAATCGTCGGTAATATCCTACTAAACCCATAAAGTTGCCTAATTCTTGTACATTTGCTAGTGTGGGCCATTCCATAATAGCCTCTACCTTCCCTGGATCCACAATGATACCTTCACCAGATATGATATGTCCCAAGTAATGAATCTTCGATTGGTAAAACGAACACTTCAATAGTTTCCTGTACAATTTGTCTTCTCGTAGACACTGTAGGACCAATCTTAAATTTTCATCATACTCTTCTTTCAACCGAGAATAAATCATTATGTCATCAATAAATACTTAAAAAAACTTATCCAAGTATTCATAGAACAGCCCATTCATCAAACTCATGAATACCCCCGTGGCATTTGTTTATCAGAATGGTAAAAATGTAAAGTCATAGTGTCTGAATCTCATCTCAAATCGGTCTTAGGGATATCTTCTTATTTAATCTATAATTGGTGATATCCTGATCTCAAGTCAATATTTGAAAACACCATCGCTCCTTTCATTTGACTAAAAAAATCATATATCCTTAGGAACAAATATAGGTTCTTGATTGTCGCTTTGTTCAATTGATGATAGCTAGTAAAAAGTCTCCATGATCCATCCTTCTTTCTCATGAAAATAACTAGTGCACCCCAAGGTGACACACTTGGACGTATAAGTCCCAACACAACAATTCCTTCAATTTCATTTTTGACTCCTACAATCCAGGCGTTGACATTCGATATGGAGTTCTTTCTATCAGCTTAGTTCTAGGCTTCAAGTCTATTGTAAAATCCAACTCTCTTTCGGGAGGTAAACCTAGTAACTCTCCTGGAAACACGTATGCAAACTCTTGCACTATAGGAATGTTTTCTAATCCTTCCACATAACCCTTTTCATTTAGCACTAAAACTGCATAAAGATTTCACCCCTTGCACATATTGTTCTGTAGTTGTAGGAAAGAAATAAATCTCAAGGACACCCTCTGGTTCCTTCCTACAATCACTCTACTTTGTCCCAAATCGTATGTCAAACTTAACCATTTCATCTTACTGTTAAGTATCGCATCATGCGATTCCAACCAATCCATACCAATCACTATTTCATAAGATCCTAATATCGTGACATATAGGTTGACCTTCATTGCAAAATCTCCCAAGTTAATGCTATAATCCACAACCTTTCCTCCAACCTTTTTTTTGGCACCCAATGCCATTTATACGTATCTAAACTCATCCTGCTGACTTCATTTACCGTAATTCTCTTTATCCTTGCACTAGAGATAAAGATCTATGTAGCACCTATATCTATCAAAATGATAAAATTTTGGTCGATGATTGTATCTGACGTCTCAAGCACAATGGACTGGTGCTCGAATGGGCGGTTGTTTACTGCTACATGTATTCTGTGCACCTTGCCCAAATCCCAACCTATAGTGGGTATCGATGATACAACCACCTTGGCCTTCTCAATCAGAAAATATCTCTGGTAATGTGGCTCTCCACACGTCCAACATCCAGTCTTCGGTCCAATGCTCCTGATCACCGAAGTAGAAGTTGTTGGCCTAGCAGTCTATGATCCTGGTTTGTTCTGTTGAACATGCCTAAAATGTTGTTGCTACTGTGGTCCTTTATAAGGAGTCCTCTGCAGAGGATTATGTCATCACAGTGTCGAGAACATAGGTTTGTTGGGTGTATTTTGATGCCTTGAAGTTTGTTTGGCCAATGTGTGTTTCTATTGCACTCCTGATGTTGTATGTCTAGTCATTCTAGAAGGATTCCTTCCTTGACCCACACTGTTAATTTATTCCTCAGCTATGAGGTCCTTCTGAACTAAATTATGCAATGTCTGAGGCATTAAGATCCTCACCTTCACACAAATGTTGAAGTTAAGGCCGAACACAAACTTGTTGACCTTTAACTTCTCTGTTTTTAGATGTGGAGAATACCTAAGTATCTCCATGAATCTCACCTCATACTCTGGCACCATACTACCACCCTGTCGTAAGGCATTGTACTCATTAAGCTATATCTCAATGAATTCCTTGAAGAATTACCTCTCCTGGAACCGTTCCTCGAAAAACTCCCATGACACATCTTTGTTGGTCATGTTTAGTTGAGGTAGGAGTGTCTTCCACCAAAGTAGAGCACTCCCCTTCAGCTGAAATACCTCCATGTGGAATTTCATGTTTGAGGCGTAATCATGAAGTGCGAAGCACATCTCCATGATCTCCAGCCATGCCTCGATGGATAATTCATTCGTGGTACCCCAGAACTCAAGAAATTTCACCTTCTCAAGTTCTTTGTGTATACTAATACTACCAGCCAGAGTGCACTCTGAACCCTCATTGGGCACATACTCTCTCCCCTCATCTCAATCCAAATGGTTGATCAACACCTTTGACATCCTCTAGAAGGATCTCATCATACGTACCACATCTTCCACAACAAACTGCTCTTCCGTAGTGGTCGTTTCTTCTCCCTCGGGGTTAGACCCCTCTAGCGTGGGTACTATTGGAGGTGTCACACCTCTTCCTCCAACACCATCTCATCTACCACCCCTGCCTCCTTTAACCATGATTACTGCATTTACAATTTCAAAATTTAATTTGTGATATAATTTTAATCATTTAGCTAACACAGTGGAAGGCATAATGGTCTAATGTCACAGGGTTGAACCTACTTTGATACCATATGTAACGTGCCCCTCTATTACTACATAAATGTAAGTGAGTACAATAGTGGATACAATTTTTTATTTATTTTTAAACATCATGGAACAAATGTTACTTGACATTAACATGCTTCAATATTGCCCATTCATTTCTCATTTACATCCTACACTGCAAGTGTTAATATACAACATCATTGCTACTAACATAATAAATCATAAGACAAAGCAATCTAGGATTCTACCCATCCAACCTAACTGAAAGGTTAAGACCTTGAAGACACCTAATCAAGGTTCAAGTCCAGGATTCATCCGATTGATTTTGACCATTTAAGGTCTCAATACTGGTGACTGTTCTTAAGAACAAGGAAGCATCTAATTCTCGTACCCAACTCAAATCTAGATTTAGGATTAAAATAACAGTAAAATACTTATTCATAACAAAAATTTAATCATTCAATTACTAAAATAATAGACATGTTTTCCTTCCCTTAAAGGTTACAATAACAATAATTAACCATCATATAGATAATATATCATCTCACTATGAAATCTATCATATAATTAATACTCACCATTAAACAAAAATATTTTCCCTCGAGGAAATACAAGCATCAACCATTATCCAATATTGTGAAATCCCTCTATTGTACAAACCAAGGAAGTAGATACTATGAGTTAGCATAATATATATATATATATATATATATATATATATATATATATATAAGGAAGGGAAAATAAAATCTCTCAAACACTAAAGCTTACTCTGTACTTTTTGAACTAAAAAGACACTATGATGAAGTAATTCTCCAACTGTGTGATTGTCTGTTCTGAGAATGAGTTAAGATTCGATTTTAAGATCCAAATTTTCTCTTATGAGTGTCACCGAACAAAGTAATTCTAGTGCCAACACCAAAAGTGCGCAGAAGGGCCCCTTGAAAGCCCAAAACTCGGGAGAAACAATGCAAGGTGTGTTAAAATAACACTCAAGGTGGGTGGAGGCCTTAAACTTATCAATAATAAAGATCAAGAGGGACTGTAAAAAATTTACATAGAGTAGGCGAAATAGGTGCGCAGGTGACTCTTCCAAGTACTAAGCTCAAGGAGGATATGCACCATGTGCACCAGAGGTTGAGTCATCTAGGTGGTGAAGCTCAAGGAGGGATAGCAAGGGTAAGTCCCCAGGAGGATAATTTATTTATTTTAAGTTTCATTGGATGAGATCTATTCGAGAAGAGTCGAAATATCACCCAGTCGTTGGATAAAGAGAAGGAGTGTGGTAGTTAAACCCCAAGTCCTTCTGACTTTGATGCTTCAGGAGACTTGAGTTGTTTATATTACGTGATCCCCAAAGCTTTGAAGTCATGGAGTGAATCTACAACATAGATCAGTGGGAAAATGCGAGTAGTTGGATCCTAAAGGGGTTCGACGATTCAAAACTTTTGAGTTGTAACTGTCTAAGGGATAATAAACACTGAAGCTCCAAAGTCCTAGAGTAAATGACAATCGTGGATCTAGAGATCGAATGAAGGCCATTAGATATTCAAGCCTTCATATTTTTTAAAAGGTAAGGAACTCTCGGCATCCAGAAGTCTGAAGTGGACGTAAACCATTTATCATAGGATAGCATGAGCCATTAGAACATCGGGCCCTTCAGCAGTCTGGCGATACAGGTGGATTAGTTCAAAGTTGAAAGGTAAAGAGAAACTCTGAATCCCAGATTCTCGTAGTGGATCTCCACCGTAGATTCTCATTTGAAGAGGAATCTTCTTAGTCATCTGATTAAAGTCATAACCAAATATGAATGAAGGTGGATGGTAATGTAGAACCTACATCTTCTAGTCAACCTCTAATTATTACCGAGTTCGATCGGTAACACTCCAGGTGAGAGGGAGTTTTGGAGTTCAAGAAATCTTGAGAGCACCAGAGTTTTGGAGATATGAATAGTGCCTTTTAGGCTAGCGCTAGGTTCTAGGCTATAGTCACATGCATAAATTTCAAGGTAAAAATAGATAATGCCTATGGTTAAAATGAAATTCAAACTCCAGAAAAGAAAAATAAAATTGATAGTGAACCAATGGGTTCTAAATTCTTAGATTCGCAACTTGACAACAACCCTATGGTTTTTCCCAAAGAATTGGATTTATATAAAAATTAAACAGAGACTCCACGCTACTAATAAATTGGGATTTATCAACAATTGCAACAGAGAATCCAAGATATAAAATTTCAAATTTAGAATATAATTCAATAGAGATCCCACCATATGAATAGATTTAGGATTTAAATGAAATTCAACAGAGAACACGCGATACAAATTTAATAATTAATTCCTTAGTTTACCAACGAAGAATACTCTATTAAATTTCTTTAAAAATAGTCTCAACTAAAATATTTGATCATACAAACTTCAAATATGGATTAAAAATACAATTTTTTTAAAACATAGACCGTACACTATCATTTCGAGTTTTACAAGAAGATCAAGCCACTCGAATTTAGAGTTCGCGAATGCTCAAAATTATAATGAAAATTTGAAAATTGTAAGTAGCGTAACTATTATTCGTTTTCCAGCAATAGTACAAATTTGGCATTAAGACTTTCTATTGATTCTACAATGGCCATACCAAATCTAACATACTAATATACTCGTACTACAAATAAGTTCAAAATATTAAAAAAATACCGGGACCAATGAAGGTTGTGAAATGAATATGCTCTTCAAGTCTTGCACTTCTTTTGTTCTCTTTCTTGCTAATCAATGGAACTTCACCGGTACCTCCCATCCAATGCTAGGGGTACTCTTCTTCCCCTTGATCCCCCTAAGCCACAAAGGGGTCAAACAAAAGAAACCAACAAAAAATAGCTACAAGTTTTTCCTCACAAGGAAGAGCTTCCACTCTTTTTACAAGCTTGGTATGCCAACTCTCATAAGTAAAACACGGACCAAAAATTTTGCAACATAACAGTGCTCAGAAGGTCTGATCCTTTTCCCTTATACATCATTTTTTTTAGAGAAATTTTCCTCATTGACACATGTCCTCATTCACAAATAATTAACTTTTTAGTTCAAATTAATTAAGATTATTCACCCACACACTTGTCATACTCTCCCCAAGTTGCACAAGTAATTACCTATTTTTATTTTATTTAGAAAGCTAAATTCCCTCACATTCCCCAATGTGTTCCTATTTTTTCTATTAGTTTTCCCTTTGTTCCCCAAATTCTCATTTAATGAGTGTCTCCTAACTAGATCTTAGTTAGAGTTGTATTCTTCTAGTTAGACTAGTGGTAGGTTGACTCAAGATTCTATCCTATGTACACCCAATATATCAAGTTATTATTTATTTCTATTTGAAAACATATTTTTATTAATTTCATGTACACATGTGCATTTTATCCAATCTTTAGATTTTACTCACTTTTTCCTATAAATTGATTTATCTCAATTCTTTTAAATTATTTAATATTTTTAATTAGTCCCCTAATTAAACTTAGACTTAGGATTAGTCTTATACTTAGGATTAGACTCTTGTTAGGATTTATAATTAATAATTTAATGTTTAATTACTTAATTTATTCTAACAAGGTCTAATGATCTCAATGTTTTCTAGGCCACCTATATTTATTGACTCGAGTTTTAATTACATGACATTCCCTTCAAGAAGCACCTCTATGATCCAAGCGTGCCACGATGACTAGTTTTGGAAGTTTGTCTGACCCTTTGGAGTCAATACTCCATCCGGTCGACCTTGTGAGAGATTAAGGGATTATAAGGAATAAGGACTCCACCTTATTGCACACACATTAGAAATATTTGTGAGCGACTGTCTTAGTCCGCCCTCACAACATCGTGGACCTCTTGAAATAGGTAATTGTTAACATACCATTCATACCACGATGGGAATGCTAGTAGGATATGATAAGGATGCTACCATACCTCTCCTTCAAATGTCTAGTTTTTTTGTATGGCCCCTTTAATAATTATGTGAGTCGTATTAGCAAGCATTGTCAAGCCTGCATCCACTAAAAAAAAAAGTGTCAATAATCCATATACATAAATCATACTGAAATCAATCATACATCACATGTGCGTAAAATGAAATACTGAAATAAATACAATCCACTCTCTTACTCGATCTGGAGTCCAATGGAGTCCATCGATGCCATCATCATCTTTAACCTGTCATCTGTCCTTCAGACTCTAGATGACTTATCAATATCATATGCCAATATATATACATCATATTAACAATAAGTTACAATACATCATCATCATCATATATAACCCATACGTGAAACAAAATCATAATATACCATAATTGGATTACTTGCATGCAAGAGTCCTCAAAGAATAAGTCAATAAAAGTGTGCTTAGTAGAGCGAGATGTTACAATGATCTTGTGATATAGGACTATAGGAAAGGTTATTTGATTGGCTCATTGGGTTTTTAGTTTTGGGAACTAGGATGAGTAAGATAGATAGCCTGAATTCTTGATGGGGATATTCCAAAAAGGTGGATCCAATAGCCCTACAAGCTTCGGGCCTCCGAAAAAATTGTTATCAAATATTAATGTACTTCTCGATGAGGGACATCACAGTAAGGATAAAAGTCATAACCATAGATGAGGTTTCCAACAATATCATAAAATACAATAAGATTTAGGCCTTGGAATATAACATATAAAATAATACAATGGTAATAAAAGAAAATCCAACCAAGGTTTGGGAAGGACAAGGCTTAATTATGATTGTTGAATGATGGCTTCAAATGATAGATAAGATCTGAATAGAGAGAATTCTATTCCAAAGGAAGAAGATCAAGGGATTTCCCCATGCACTTCAAGGCTTAAGAGGTCATGTAAACATAGTGACTCTACAACCCTGATTTTGCAACCATAGAAAGAATATAATCAATTATGCGAGGAATAAGATACTTGTCAGTGTATCATAAACATTACATTCTTTTCCTTTTCCTTTAATAAAACTATGAATAAGTGTTGAGTTTGTTTGAAAATGAAGAAAAAAGGAAGAAGAAGTCTCTCAAAGATGATCATCCATGATCTCATCCTTTCATAAACAAATTCTTGTTGTACATAAATGTAATCAAAGTTGCGTGTATCTAAACACAAACTCATATAAAGGATTAATGATCTTATGATTCTAGCTAGGAATTTGAAACTAAAGAGTATGATCAACATTTGAGATCTTGAGCATAAATTATGACATCATGATGATGCATAATTCATATAAGTTTTTCATTTAAGTCATCCATGTCGAAAGTCCTCAAAATAAAACTCATTCAAGGAATAAAATAGAACATCAAATTCAACAACCATATAGGATCATCAAATACTTTGAAATCTACAAAAGGTTCCAAAGGAAGCATCATAAGTAAAAAATCATTATGAAGAACATTTGAAAGTGTAAGACTAAAAGGATTAAAAAACCTCCATCTGTAGTATTCCATAAAAATAATATGCAGAACATAAATATTTTAGCATAGAAATGGTAGAGAAACAATGATATAACCAGAATAACACCAGAAAGAGCACCTTGATTAACGATAGAAATGTTCACTTGCCTATTCGAGGGAGAAAACTCCAACATAGAAGCACTCTATTACAATAATATCTAAGACAAGATTTATCATACCCTCTATGCCTATTTACACTAAATCTATCTATCGAAAAGAACAATCTAGAGGAAGATCCTTCTAGAAGGAGAAGTTTCTATTAGGTCTTCTTACATTTGACTTATTCTTCCTTATTTATAGGCCTTATTAATATTGGAATTTATTACATGGAATTATATTATTATACCTACATGAGGGATTAGGAAGGTTAGGTCCCTAACATGCCCTCTCCCTTGAAGAACAACCTTGTCCTCAAGGTTTCAGATGAGGGAATTTTTGTAGAATGGTGGTTGACTCCCAGGCGGCATCTTCTAGAGGTGTATCTTTCCATTGGACTAACAATTCCTGGATGGTGCACTGATAGAGATGAAGTTGTCATTGGACCAAGAATTCTTGTGGATGAAAAAATATGGAACCTTGTTCATCTAACTTAGGGAGACTAGTTTGAGTTTGACAATTAGTTCCAATCATCTCTTTTAAGCAGGAGACATGAAAAACAGGATGGAGCTTCGAATTACTGGGTAGATCTATCTGATAGGCCAACGATCCCACATGATTGAGCACTTTATAAGGACCATAAAATTTGGGCATAACTTTATGACAATGTTTATCTTTGATAGAAGTTTTATTATAAGGTTGTATTCGAAGAAACACCTGGTCCCCTTCAACAAAATGGCATCCTGAATTACCTTGATATGCTTGATGCTTCATGCGATTCTGAGCCATGACCAATTTCTCTTTGAGGGCATGAATAATAGCCTCACGAACTGCAATATTTTTTTCAACCTCCTGAACCTTTGATACCCCTGGCATATAGGAGAGAACTGATGGGGGATTTTGGACATATACTACTTCAAAAGGAGTAATGCGAGTAGTTTTATGGTAAGATGTGTTGTACCACCATTCAGCTAGGGGTAACCATTGAGCCCATTGATTTTTCCTCTCAAATGAAAAACACCTCAAATATGTTTCCAAACACTTTTTGAAAACTTCATTCAGGTCATCCGTTTGGGGGTGATAGGCAGTGCTGATATGCAATTGGATGCCCTGTAGCTTGAGCAATTCTTGCCAAAACGTTCTAGTGAAAGTGGGGTCTCTGTCAGAGATATTAGAATTAGGCATGCCATGAAGCTTGAAGATATTATCCATGAATATTTGAGACACTTTGGAGGCTTTGAATGGGTGTTGAAGAGCACAAAAATGAGAATATTTGGAGAGATGATCTATGACCACCATGATGACTGACTTATTTCCCAATTTAGGTAAGCTTACAATGAAATACATAGAAATATCTCACCAAATAGCAGGGGGAATTAGAAGTGGTTGGAGTGTTCCTGGAGCTTTGAAAAATTGTCCCTTGCTGCGTTGAAAGACCTCACATTCAACCACAAATGTGTGGATGTCTTATTTCATACCCTCCCACAAAAAATAATGTTTGACCCATTCATAGGTTTTGGTAAACCCTGAATGTCGAGTTGTGGGTGAGGCATGAAGTTAAGAAATCACTATGGATTTAAGATGGGATTTATTGCATAAATACAAACAAACTTTGTAGTGAATCTCTTAATAGTGCCAAGAGTACCCTAGAGAAACTAAAGAATTGTGTTGCAATTGGTGGAGGAGGGTAGAAATTTTGTGGTCTTGTAGCCATTCCTAACGAACACCTTCGAGCCAATTTGGTACAATGAAGGAGAGGGAGAAAATGGGTCTGTCTTCTTCATATTTCCAGGAAAGAGCATAAACCACTATATTTTCCTTTCCCTTATTGTAAATGATCTCATAATCATAGCCAAATAGCTTGGTCACCCATTTTTTTTGCATGGGGATGAAATTCGTTGCTCCAGGAAATACTTGAGACTCTAATGATTAGTTTTGATTTAGAATTGTTGACCTGATAAATAAGGACACCAGAAATCCACATCATGTAGAATAAATAACATTTCCTTTTCAATAATGGATTGGCCCAAATGTCACTCTGAAAGTTGTTTTCTATTGAAGGCCAAAGGCTTTCCGTATTGCATGAGGATGACTCAAATTATTTTCCCGAAAGCATCACATTCCAATACAAATGAATTTGTGAAGTCTTGAAGGGCTATAACAGGGGTTGAGAACATAACATCTTTTAAGTCTTGGAAGGCATGATACACAACTGAAGTCCAATTGAAACCATTCATTTTAAGGAGAGAAGTGAGAGGAGCTACAATCTTTCCATAATTCTGAACAAACTTCCTATAATAGTCCGTTAAACCCATAAAACCATGCAAGCACTTAAGAGTTTTAGGGAGAGACCATTCTTGCATAGATTCAATTTTCTTAGGATCCACTCGGACACCATCCTTGCCAATGATATGACCCAGGTATTCCACTTCTGAAGCACCAAAGGCACATTTAGATTGTTTGAGGAAAAGTTGTTGCTTAGAGAGTATATGGAGAAATTGATTCACATGGGAGAGATGGGATGGCCAAGTTTTCCTATAGATGAGAATATCATCAAAGAAAACTAAGACAAAATGATGGAGAAAAGGATGGAAGAAATGATTCATAATACTTTGGAAAGTGGAAGGAACATTACACAATACAAAGGACATTACCAAGAATTCATAATGGCCCTCATGAGTGTGAAATGAAGTCTTGGGAATGTATTCTTCTTTCATACGGATCTGGTGGTAGCCATAACATAGATCCAATTTGGTGAATTACTGATCCCCACTCAATTCATCCAATAGGTCATCAATGAGAGGAATGGGGAATTTGTATTTGATTGTGATTTTGTTAAGGGCATGAAAATCAGGACACATGCGCCAATTACCTTGTTTCTTCAATACCATGACCACAGGGGAAGAATAAGGGCTAGTACTGGGACATATAACACCAGATTCTAGTAATTCATGAACAATTTTCTCAATTTTCTTTTTGGAAAAGGGATGACGATAAGGATGAACATTGGGAGTAAGAATTCCTAGCATGAGAGGGATGGAATGATTATGGACTCGGCGGGAAGGGGGGAGTTCTTTGGGGGTGGTAAAAACAACTTGGTAGAGGGAGAGGATAGATTGGAGGTTGGGATGCACAAAAGGTGTCTCAACAACATGAATAAAGTGAAGTTGGGGTATAATTGTCGAATGAACTTTTTTGAAGAGTGTTTCCATGCAATGGGAATTGATGATCTCAAGGAGCCTATTGTGATGCCTTAGAACTTATATTGTTTTCCCTCATATTGGAATTGCATGGTCAAGTCCTTAAAATCCATGAGAATGGGGCCTAGAGCACGTAACCATTAGACACCAAGAACAATGTCACAACCACCCATGTCTATAGAAAACATATTGGATTTCAGTTGATACTAACCAATTTGGAGTTGCACATTTTCACATCATACCCCAAATTTCATGGAACCACCATTGACAATAATGATTTGAAAATTATTGATGACACGGATGTAACAATTGACTTCTTGGGAAATGCGGCGATGAATAAATTTATGGGTTCTACCACTGTCCACAAGGATGATGAATTTCTTATTTTTGATGTAACCAATTAATTTGAGAGTCTGGGGATCAGAGAAGCCAATGAGGGCATTAAGTGAAATAACCAGGTCAATGTCTAGTGGATTAGAGGGTGGGGTAAGGTCATATGGCAGTGGTAGTTCCTCCACAGTTGAAACAACAACATATTCTTCAAAAACATCCTCAATCACAGCCATAAAAACATTATGTTCCTTACACTTGTTCCTGAGAAAATATTTTCCATCACAATTATAATGAAGACCCTTGAGTTGACATTCAACCATTTCAACCTTGGTTAATTTATGGATCTTGAGTGGATTTGTAGGAGGGGCATAATTGGTGGGTTTAGGGTGAAGAGGAAATGAGGGTTTGCGGGTCTAGGAGGATACAATGGGTTGTGCTTACTTGGATCATTGAGTAGCTTCAAACCAAGTCTAGGGGCATGCCATGAGAACATGGGAATGAATTTCATCTTTGAGGCCACTGATAAATCATTCCCTAAAGAAAACATCTGACATGCCCTCTGTTATGAAATCCAAGTGCTCAAATGCGGTAATAAAATATTCCACTTTCCTAGACTGCTTTAACTTGGTCAAACAACCTAAATGGTGGGTGTCAGAGTCTAAGTGGTCATAAAGTTCGGCCACAAACTATGTCCAAGCAACATACCTGTAATGTACCCCAAATTTCCCAAAATACAAAAAAATAAAAAAATTGTTAGGGGACATTAAAGTTCCTTGTCTCTCCACCATTTGATTGTGACACATATATAATCCATTAAACATATATTTATTCCTTTATTGTATGCATAACAGATTTATCATCATTATTGGATTA